>JAVYIG010010603.1:0-67756 GCA_035222895.1 Strongylocentrotus droebachiensis | reverse complement strand
GCACCTGTCCCACGCCCTTATATGATATTCTTGCCGGGGGCTCCTACCCTGATATCGTTCAGTAGGTCCTAAGGAAGCCTGTACCAAAAGTGGCAATTGTAACAACAGCAAATAAATGTTATAATATCTTCTAAATTATTTGGGGGCTACGAAGCGATGCCCCCCGCCCCCACACCCATATATGATATTCTTGCCGGGGGCTCCTACCCTTATATCGTTTAGTATGTCCTAAGGAAGCTCTGTACCAAAAATGGCATTTGTACAACAACAAATACATGTTATATTACCTTCTAAATTATTTGGGGGCTACGAGGCCACGCCCCCGCCCCACACCCTTATATGATATTTTTGCTGGGGGCTCTCACCCTAATATCGTTCAGTAGGTCCTAGGGAAGCCCTGTACCAAAAATGGCATTTGTACATCTACAAATCAATGTTATAAAATTATTTGGGGGCTCCAAAAAACGCCCCCCGCCCCCACACCCTTAAATTGAAATTTTTTGCCGGGGGCTCCTATCCTAATATCGTTAAGTAGGTCCTAAGGGAGCCCTCTACCAAAAATGGTGCTTTTATCCGGCAAGTAACGATAATCGACAAATTTGACGCTAAGCCACCTGACTATTTGGAAACGGCGCTCAGGCCCCATCGAACGTCCTTGCACAATAGGCCATTTTCGTAAAGTAACCAAATTTATACTTAAAGCCCCTTTCACACCGGGCCATGCGTACCGACTACGCCGAACGTACCCTACGTTGGCCTAAGTAACTATACGCTGAGGGACGCAAAGGGGTACGCGAGATGGACGCACACATTTTACATGTTTAATTTTTGTTCACCTTTTCATTGACCTGTTACGAATAAAAATATTTCAATGATCAGAATGCAAATTGCATATTACGTGTTGCAGGGTAGGGCAATCCATGATAAGCCAGTTTATAGTTGAAGTCTGAGCATGAGCAGATAAAGCCATTGCAGACCAAATTGTGAAATACGTCGGAAATACGTGTGTAGATACATACCATATGGTGTCAAAAAAGGTAATACAATCTCAATACGTAATAAGTTATTCATTACCAAATGTGGTAACTTTATTGCTTACGTAAACATATTTTGATTAGACCCAATTTCCCACTCTCTCGGACATCAACCGTCGATAGCTCAGTTGGTAGAGCGGAATACTGTAGAGGAACAATTACTGACATCTTTAGGTCGCTGGTTCGAATCCGGCTCGACGGAGTGGTCAACCCTTTTGTTGCAAATTTGTGACCTTTTGTGAATAGAGCCCTGCGCGATTTCAGCAAGCTCGGATGGTATTCGGTAGATGCATAACTTTTTTTAAAAGGTAAAGTGTCACACTCATGCTTCTATATAGGCCTTATCGTTGATTTTGTTGTTGTTTTGTTTCATAGGTCATCACGATGTTGTCGTGTAAGCTGTACTTAAATTTCAAGGGGAGGGGGGGGGGGAGTTTAAATGCTGCAGAAAGATTTCATACCCATGATAGCGAGAGGATTGTTTCAAGTTTCAAGTTTTCCGGTTCTGTACAATTTCCCATATGCTAAATACAAATCCATTATTAAAGGCTCGTACAATTATAATAATGGACAGGACAAACTAAGAACATTATTATAAGCCAGTCCATAGTTGCACTATAAGCATGAGTAGATAAATGTCATTGTAGAACAAATTGTGAAATACACAGAGAAAAAAATACTGGATACGTGCTCATGAAAGTTATGTAATCAATATTCATTTATGCACAAGCCGTGCATTCCATGATACACAGGTGGAAGCATTCTGTGAAAAGGGGAAACAAAGGCTATTTATTTATTTCAAAATGTACGAAGTGTGACCTATTCATGTTTTGAAGATCTGTGTATATTCGGGGTCGTTTGAGACATATGCTAACTGTGAACTGGTCTATTGTCACTATGAACATGACTGACAAAGAAAGAGGACAAAATATACAGTTCCTCAGGTCAGTGGCGGATCCAGGATTTGCCGATAGGGGGGGGGGCCTAAAATGTGAAAATCGCGCCGACCAATATCTCGCTGGGGGGGGGGGGGGGGGGGGGGGGGAAGGGGGTAGTGATCATAATTTTTTTCTCGTATTTGACCTCGAAAATGTGAAAATCGTGCCGACAAATATCTCGCTCAGTGGGGGCGGGGGGGGGGGGGGGGTAGTGAGCATCACTTTTGTTTTGGTATATGACCCAAAAGTGTGAAAATCGAGCCTACCAATATTTTGCTCAGTGGGGGGGGGGGGGGGGGGGGGGGGGGGGGTAGTAGTATGCATAATTTATTTTTTGTATTTGACCCCCCCCCCCCCCCGTGGATCCGCGCCTGCCTCAGGTAGACAAAGGAACAGCCCTTCACTGCTATTATGTAAAATGTGTAGAACAGGTGTCACATGCATATTCACCTTTTTACATAATAGCAGTGAAGGGATGTTCCTTTGTCTACCTGAGGAACTGTATATTTGTCCGCTTTCTTTGTCCGTCATATTCATAGTGTGTTATCCTACCTAGCAACTACTAATGCACATAATTTGAATTCTGACTATTGATATACATTTATTCATAACAGGTGAATGAAATAATTTGTATCGAGGCGCTTCACAAACTAAGGTATGTGCATAAATTGGGTGACATTACGAACATGGCCTATTTCACTGTCGCATTTTTTCTATTCACAGAACAATGAACACTGAAAACTCATCTATACAGCAGTGGATCTATTTTGTCTTTCTTTTGAATACTCGTTCACTTCTGGACTCCTACTGCCAATATCAAGTCTTTCCACTGCCGATAAACCATTTGGCGAAACTGCTTTTAATATATGAAATAATAAACCATACTCAATTCGAACGCTAGAAAATCACTTTATACTGAAGACTCTTTTGCCCCTTTTTCTACAGAGCAAGTCTTTTGTGTCCTTTCCCCATGTATTGTACATTGTAAGCGCTTTGAACTTCTTAGTGTATAGCGCAGTATATACGACCATTCTTGCTATTATTATTGTTATCATTGTCATTACTATCATTATCATTATTATTGTTATTATTATTATTGTCATTAGTAGTAGTAAGTAGTAATAGTAATAGTTGTAGTAATACAATTATTTTCATTATGATTCATTATTAGTTTTATTGTTATTAATTTGTTACTATTATTATTATTGTAATTATTAATATAATTGTTTTGTTATTATTATATTTACTACTATTATTATATTAATAACATGATTTCAAACTGATCTCACTGGGAGCTAGACATACGTGACAAAAGTCAGAAAAGGCCGGAACATTAATAAGTACATATGAAGATAAGGTAGTACCAGGCACATCCAATTGGAACTCAAGTAATACCTATTTTCTTCTATTTCCTTTCCCATATGATCAAAATACTTGAGTAATCCATGTGTTCATACATAATGACATAAACACTTTAACAGAGCAAAATACTTTACACAAATAAGCCAGTGTTAAATACGCTACAAATATATACACTGAAAATGTAGTGTATTACCAAAAGATGTGATATGTGTGTGGATGCGTGTGTGCGTTTGCGTGTGCGCGTAAACCTTCAGCTAGTTGCACAAGAGACATTATTTCTATTGCGTCATCTGAGCTATTCAAATAATTATTACACTTTGCATTTCAAATCACTTTGTGTTTTATTACTCTCACGTGACGCATTTAAGGCCATAGTTCTCTTTGACGTTAACTACGTCAAACCATGGACCTATTACGTATCCGTAATAGGTCCATGGTGAAACGACGCGCAAAAAGCTTTTGGAAATTAATTCACATTAATTTGGCCTACCATTCCGTCATCAATCAGCTTCCTGACTTCTTCTAGGGCGCCCCCATTCGGTTGGTTGAAGGAGATCATTGTCTTCCGGTCGTATAAGAAATCCTGTACGGATATTCAAAGTAGCGTACATGTTATTGATGCAATTTACCACAACAAAAACTGTACTATTGAAAATTCAAATGTTTCAGATTTAAACGACAGACAGGGATGTGAAATAACGAAAGTGGAATGGGCTAGGCCCAACTTTCGACATTTAATTCTTAAAAAAGACAAAAACTTATCAGTAGCATGTTTGACACTACACGCTAAAAGACCGACTTAATTGTAAAAAATAAAGAAGTTTTAAGCCTTTAACATAAAAAAACGTAGCTTTAATTGTCAGCTTAAAAAAATGAAACGCTAACTACATGACAGAAATTGATGTCAAGTTATGTTAACCCACTATTTATTGATGCAAGCTGCCCTAGAAAAATAGTAATAAAGAAAAGACAAGAAGAAAAAATACTCGTTGCACATGAAGCGTAATTTAGTGCAAGACATTATTTATGCTAATCTACCTTTCCAAGCCTATTATTGAATTCGATATTTGAAACGCTTATTTAGCGAATAATCTTTTACCATGCCACATATCACATGGCACGTCAAATATCACCCCATTTGCTGACGGATGACTGCGTCAGCAAAATGACTTCTCGTGTATAATGCCCGTTGTACACGAAGCGTCATTAGAGACTTATAGATTTGCACGTCGACAGCTTTGACCGCAACGTGTGACGTCATTTTAAGGCACTGCGCATGCGTCACGTCGTCTCAGTCGGCGATCGAGAATTCGTCAACCTTGATTTTCCTAAATCTAGTACGGTACTAGTATATATGCCGCGTGCGCATAAAATATACAGTTCCTCAGGTAGACAAAGGAACGTCCCTTCCCTGCTATTATGTAAAAATGTGTAGAACAGGTGTCACTGCATATTCACCTGTTCTACACATTTTTACATAATATCAGTGAAGGGATGCTCTACCACGTTGTTGAGGTTAGAATGAAGAACTGTATATTTTGTCCTCTTTCTTTGTCTGTCATGTTCATAGTGTTACTTCCTGCATGCATGTGTATCGTCGAGTGCAATCTAAAAGATTTCTAATTGTAGTCAACATGGGCAGTTCAGTACGTTGACACGCATGATCAGTCGGCGTTCGTCGTGTTCTCGTCCACTCGATCTAAAAGTCCCTATTTGCCTGACGCAGGGCCGCGTCAGTGGGTTATGCTGTATTTGGCACGCTCTCCTTTTCTTCTTTGTTTGCGGTGTTAAAGATGGATTTCACGGTTACAGGAGTGAGCATGCGCAGAGATGAGCGCCATTTCAATTTACGACTAAACAAAGTTGTTAAATCGTAATTTAAGAGGGCGCCATTGTAAATATGGAGTGAGCGCGGAGCGCAGGCAGTGACGCAACAATACATGCGCATCTGAAAACATTAACGACGCAATGTCTACGCGCAATTTAACTCATAGCCTGCCATGAGGCTGCACGCACGCTACCTATTGAGTGCCATGCGCGTGCAAGGGCGCTTTCGTAATAGCAGTTATTGTTCATGCTTATTGGGCTGTGCTGTGTGTTTTGCACTCGCCATTCATAGAACCATCGCGTTAATCAGATTATCTCCAAAACAACCAGGCACAATGGGGATTAGCCCTGTGGCACGATAAGAGTTAAAATGGCGACCTTTACCGTGAAAGGGTGTATTCGACTATTGTGTGTGTGCATTAGGTATCATACAAAATGTGACTGCGAAAATCAGAAAGCAAACATTGCGTTAAATTACTAGCATATGGACGCTCATAGGCTTGTTTAGCGCGGATAATGACGCAACTGAAATGACGCATCGTCAGTTACAGGGGTAACATCACACTTGCCTCAACCATCCAACGGAGTTTAAGAGCTGCGTTGACCACCATGCCAAGCATCATGCCATATTTTTTGAAGTTGGCAATAAAAGGAACGACAATGGTTACCAACTTTCCGCCCTTTTTCAAGGCAGACTGACACGGCTTAATACATTCAGCGGCTAGTGTCACAAAGATAACGTCGAACCTTAATAAAGAAAAGAAAATGAAATGAAACAATGATTTTGATTGAAAGCCCCATGAGCCTTAATGGAAATATAATTACCACCCCCTGTTTACATGTGTATGTCATAAATGACTATGGATGAAATAAAATGTTTAATATATCGCATTCAATTTCCCCTTCCCCAATATAGTGATCGATTGGGAATGTTCAATTATTACTTGGAAAACCCAACAGCTTAATACTCAATGGCGATTGGAAAGATTTTTGTTTATTCACCTGCCAAAACCTTCTTTGTCTCTACGCGAAAATACCACACCTCAAAATGGTAAGTTGACGGAACACAAGCACTTTTAACTGAAAAGTTGAATAGATATTTTATGAAACCCAGATATCCATGCCATATTCTGGCAATATTCCTCAGTTTACTGAGACATTTAAAGATAAATTACTGACGTCGGGTGGTATAGTGCATGTCACCACCGCCTCCATCCGAATAGAAAGACAGAAAAGAGAAAGATCGAAATTACTCACTTAGGCCGCTCGGTGAGAGCGTCCTCAAAGTTTCCTTTCGTATAGTCGATGACGTCATCAGCTCCTAAACGCTCCACCAGATCAATACCATCCTTGCAGCAAGTTGTGGTCACGTGACCTCCCCAAGCTTTGATGAGCTGAATGGCGAATGTCCCTATGCCTCCCGTACCAGCAAGAATAAGAACTCTGTTAATAAAATAATATACATGTACATACATATATTTATATATACACACACACGCGCGCGCGCAACGCACGCGTACACACACCCACATGCAAATACACCCACACGCACACACATAACATGTAGGTATTGGAAGGAAGAAAACAGAAAAAGAGAGAGAGAGAGTTAGAGTGAGAAAGAGAGAGCAAATATGATACGAGAACGTGTTTTGGAAGGGCAATAGCGTCAGAATGCTGAGACCGTCAACAATTTCGTTTATATACCTTATATGTTATGTACAATCAATGACTGCTGTAATTTTCACAAGGGGGTAATGGGGGCCATCACAGTTTTATAATGCCTTTTCACTCTGAAATTAATGACAGCACTCCTACCGGCATATTCCCTGTATTACCGACTCTTCGAAGGGTGTTGCGGCACCCCCGGCACCCTATGTCTCTTTGACGAAAATTGATGTGTGGCCTACACTGTAGTCATCTTTTAAGTTTTCCTCTCTTTTTTCTTCCCTCCTCCTTCTCTTTCTTTTGTAAGTACTTGTTAATTTAACTTAAAACAACATATATGGTTATATAATTGTATACACACACACACACACACACACACACATGAAAATCGGTAGATATCTCTAATGCAAGTTCAATAATTTTACACTGTATGCGTGATGGGAAAGTCGACATTTTAGTTCAAAAGAAAATGAAAGTATACCTTTTCCCATTCGTGTTGTTTGGTCCCAAACCGCATCGACCAACCAGCGCACCCCAAGTTGTGGTGCAGACGTATGGTATGGATGCAGCCTCCGTGTGATCGATCGCCACTGGTTTCTTAGCAACCATGTAGTCTTTGACCAACACCTTCTGAGCAAACGTTCCTGGTGAATCTTCGGCACCGATTCCCACAAAGACCTAGACATTCAAACAAACATTATCAAATATTACGTTGGTTATTCGATTATGCTTCTCGATGAGTTGTTTTGGGCCCTATTTCAATGGAATAAGGCTTATTTTTTCGGGGGATACGTCATTTTCTTTATGACGCATATACTATTAAAAATTATAAAATTCAAAGATGTACTCACTGGAAATACTGCCGACGTGCTAAAGGCGTATTGTGCTAATACGCATTACAAAAACATTCTAGCAATACATAATTTGATAGAATTGGTATCCATGTTATTTTATTGCAACAGGGAAAAATGGTTTACTTTTACAATGTCTTAAAATTTATATCCATTCTCAAATTTTCAAAACAGATACCTCGTCACCTATCCGAAACTTTTCGACGTTGCGTCCTATGTCTTCGACAACACCCGAACAATCCCGACCAAGGACGAGAGGGAGTTCGGCACCACCATACGGCAACTGCATTAAACGAAAACGGATATAGGGCAGTTAACAGACATGTCAGTCTCGCGGGCCGACAGTCAACTAAAATGTTCATATGAAACGGTACAAGCACATGCATTCACTGCAAAAGTATTCTTAATTTTAAAAGCGATCCTTTTTTTTAAATTCATTTTTTAAATATTTTTGATACATGTATGTATATTGCTAGTTATTTTGTCAATAGAGAAGTAACGACTACGTAGGCCTATGTCTCTTTATAGTTATCTTTCTATCTGTCCCTCTCTCTCCCATACACACGTGCACACACACAACACACCCACGCCACTCGCTTACCCAAACATTCGACAACTGTTTTAAATTCCTTTACACATGCTATTTTGGTAGAAACCCCCATCCACTTATTTAGTGCTTCGTGTTTACCTGTTTCTGTTGACGCATTTTGTCGAAGATGGGTCGCGCGTGTCCGGCAATTATACGTTGGTCTATGGGGTTGATGGACGCTGCGCGTACGCGCACAAGCACGTCATTGGGATGCACCACTTTAGGGCAGGGGTGTTCCGAGGTCATCTCCATTTTGTCCGTTTTGTATTCCCTGGCAACCTGTGCTCTCATTTTCTCTCTTGATGAAAAATAGATGAACTTGGATTTTGTTGTAGTTGTAGATTTAGAGAAGAATGCTCTATAGGCCACGTAAAGCAAAGCACTTCCGACGACGAATTTCAAGACATTTTTTGGAACTGAAGGAAAAGAAAAGAGAAGAGAGTGAAAAATATTTCGGCAGTATCAAGAGAGGGAGGGAGGAGAAAAAGTTTTTCTTCATTGTTACGTATAATTTTCACGATAAAGTCACGTTATAAAATAAGATTTTGTGTCTGTTTTGTATTTAGATACATCAGGATTTATTTACAAATAACTCTGTTGCAAAAAAGTTGGAATAAGCCTCCAGGAACTTTTTACTGATCAGTATGAAGAGATTGATCAAGAACGTTCTGAGAAGATCTAGACTGTGTTTATCCTAAGAAAAAAAAAAAGAAAGCATATTGTCTGAATCATTTCATGAAAAGACGTAAGGAAAATCACTCCAACTTTAGAGGCAACATTTTGTTTTGTATGTCTCATTGAATTCCTTCGCTCGAATCACATGTTTCACGGTCAAATATAAAAAACAAACTTGAGACACGTTGCTTTTATCATGCCCCCGTTTTCCAGCTTATTACTTCGTATTACCTTTCCGGTCAAAAAACTTAAAGAAGGGCACACACAAAATAATCAAAGATGAAGTTGAGTTCTGGTCATGCGATTGCATTGTGAAAGAAACGGTGTGTAATCGACCAGAAAAGGTTGATTATCTAGCATATAAGAATTTGTGTGTATTGCAAGGTTCTGGAATCATCAAAATGATAAGAAATTTGGCCAAGTCGTGGTAAAGTTACAAACACTGTACACATAAAGATGTATATGGGACTACACGAACACGTGGCGTAAAAATCCTACCCTGGATTTTTACGATGTTACATGAAATATTTAAAATATGAAGGCATTTGAAGAGCCATGCTTTTCAGGGAACATGTCTTATCTGATTTTCTTCCACACTTGCATAACAAGAAAGATAACGCTCACAACTTATTTTTCATCTCTTCCCAGAACTCAACCTTCTCTTTAAGAGTACCTTTCTCTTTTTAAATATTTATGATGAATAATAGTAACGTCTTACAAGTGATATTGTTCTACCTGTAGGGCCTGCAATCATCATTACCCAAAGCGTTGCCAGGAACTCATTAAATTCAACTATTGTGTGAAGTAACATTATTACTAATATTATTATCAAACATTTGGCGTCACCTGTGTCTGGGAGAGGAAAAGGAAACTGAGTCACCATACTCTCCTCGCGGTTTTCCCTGCCTGTATAACTGATTGGGGATATGCAGGTGGACCACTACTCCGGGGTTTCCCCCTACTCTAATTTATTACGAATAGTGCAATGGAAAACCTGCTTAAAGGCATCGTTTAACAATGTTAAATCTGAAATGCATGCCCCTACGTGTTATCAGTGTCTATGATATGGTATAATATTGAAGCCCTAACAAAATTGCGCTTGATAACCATGAAGTGCCTCAAAAAAGTAAAAATCTTTGAGTGACCGGTTTTACCATACTCATTTTCCCCACTAGACCTGTGGTGTTATGAAAACCGTTATAAAAAGGAAAATTAGATTTCTAATTCCCTTCATAAATTTCTTGATTATCAGACAGGCGATCGGCTTGTAAAAGTCATGGGATTCCTGACTGACCTAAAAGTTTATAATTATCATTGCAGCATGAGCTAAATCCAGGATTTAGTTTCAGAATCTCAGACAAAGTTACCGGATTCCTTTAACGTGTAAAGGTGGCGACTCTACTCTACAGACTAGAGGGACAAAGGTGGGTGACACATCTTATCGGAGGATGTAAAGCCTCGGTCATGAATGCCATTACGAACTGCTATGAACGCCGTACGAACGATTTTCAGAAAATGGAAATTCGGGCAGACAATGGAAAAACAGGGAGACTCGTACGAATATATATTTCGTACGAACCTTTGTGACCGTAGCATAAGCACTCGCCAAGGATGGAACCAAGCATCTCAGTATGAGAATCAAGAACTTCACCAACATACCTCGCATACTTTATATATATCATGAGAAAGAAAAGTGTTTTTTAAAGGGGGTGGGCGGTTGAAAACCCCTCCTTTAATCTGTTAGGTAGTACTATATACATGAATGTTTGGTGGTTAGAACTTGCCCATGGAACTGTAAGAGTTATTATCGATGTATTAATAATCAATACGAACGAGCCTATATTTGAAAACAAACATCAGAAATTATAGATCTACCTTTGCGTACACATTTACAATGTAAAGCCCCTTTCACACCGTATCTGCGTAGAATTGCGTAGTGTGGCGTACCGAGTACGCCGAAATTAGGCTGCGTATTCATGAACAAAAATGTTGCTTAGGCGTAGTCCCTGCGTAGCTCATGCCTAGGTTGGCGGACGATAGCGTATAGTTACGTACCCTCTGCATATGCAACGCGTATACCTACGGCGTATGCAATTAGTGTACCTTCGCGTACCCCTTTTTGTCCCTTAGCGTATAGTTACGTAGACCGGCGTAGGGCAACTTACGCTCGACGTAGTCGGTACGCAACACTACGCAACTCTACGTACGGCCGGGTGTGACAGGGGCTAAAGCAACAAACTTAGTAAAGTAAGGAAACCCTGATTTCTTTCAGACACATTTAAATCTGATTTAAAAAGGAATATCGTACAAAAAAAATTACAAAACCTAAGCATAACAAAGGAATCCTGGCCAGAGCTATAACAAAGAAATTGACTTCCACTTTCAGCCAGCTGTATCCCAAACATTAAAATAATTCACTGCATGTCACCCCATGTATTAGTATAACATAACATTTTAATAGTAAGTTATTATGTTGGTAAGTTACAATTAATCACATACAAGATTATCATCTTTTTAACAAATTTTGGGTGGGGCATAATCAACTGAAACACAAATCCTTTCCTACCTCTGATTTCGAATCCACTCTCCGGGCAGAAACATAGCGTAACAATAGAAGCTGTGCAGATCCCCAACAGAACTTTTGATGACAACATCTTGACGACAACGCATTTTGTGAATAAATCCACAATCCACAATACTATACTATGGTAGTTTCCAGCAAGAAAACGAAAGCGGAAGAGCGATGAACTGATGAAGTACACTTAGACCGTATTCCGGTCCATATTCCCCGCTCGCCTTTTAAAAAATAAATGTATAAATAGAACAACACAAAGTCACGCCACCTTCTAATTCGAGGAAGTGCATAATTATGCCTGACAAGACGGTTTCATATATCAATTGTTCTTTTTTTTTAATGTCGATTTTCAAGGGTACGTCATTAGCATTTTTTCCAGATCATATTACCTTTAAATAAATGCAAGATCATTAAATAGTTATGCTGGTAGTCTAATAATTTTTAAACATTGTATCGCCAAATACACTCAAAAATAATTGGTTAAACCTCGAGACATTTTAATAAAAGCTAACTGTAAGCAAACATGCCCTCGATTGTGCATAAATGGTAACGGACCAATTTGAGTCAAGTTGTACCTGCGATTGTAATTTGACCAGGGAGGTGATAGAGAAGTAGTGGAAACTCTTGTAATTTATTCAAACACATGCGTGAGTTCTAGAGCGTAACGATGGGATGCGTAACATTCCACTTTGCTTTGAAGTTCCATGCTCCGAGCCGCTCTTCCACTGCGGGGAATTTAGGAGGCCAGGCAACATTTTCACATTTATTAATTTACCGGCAAAATGTCAGTGTAAATTATAAACTTGATATCGGGAATCTCCAGTATAAACCGAAAGCGGAAGCACGCTGAAGTGAAAGTACACTGAGCTCTAATCTTGGTGATTATTCCCCGCTCTCTTTGGTCAACAAATGTGTATAAATAGAACAACACAAAGTCACGCGACTACATGTTGTACTTTTAGTTAGTTATTAAATGCCATAATGATGTTGAATCTCAAAGTAGTCATGTATCCATCAAGTAAAACGGTTTTCATCTTAACCCCAAATCACTCGTCCTTGTTACATCAAGGAGTTTTAACTGGCAACAAATTATTTCAAGCAGCTGCCGTTGTCTTAGGTTGCACAATATAATCTACAGGTGCGGTGTTACATTTGATGTCCGAGGTTTGAAGCCGCCAACATAATTGGAAAACTTGAGTAGTGATTTTTCTCATTAAAAAATATCATTAATATTTTCACTTTTTATTTGAGCTAAACGAGGGAAAAATAAAGCAGACAATAACATATGAATACAAAAAGCGTAATTATGTCAGCAAATTTGCTTACATTGTATAATAGCAGTTTTAATTTGTGAAAAATTGTAACACTTTACAATCCTAAAACGTGCAATTTGAGACTTTTCCGATTACTTCCGGCTCACGAAAATAAAAAAATGAATTTGTTCAAATACAGCTCTTTATGATGAAAAATAGCGAAAAGTAATTTTCATTACAAAAGCATATTTCCCTTTAAAAGTGGCTTGTTAGATAGGCAGAAATTTTTTTTCTACGTATCAGCATAGCGATCCAGGTAAGAACATGCCTGACATGTATTCTCCTGTCAGGATATGACTCCATCTCTTAAAACTTCTTGCTCACATTAAATTCTTCGATAGACTGCATAGTTATGCTCGACTAGACGGTGTCATGATATTTTTTCTAGACGCAATGTTCCCGGAACCACCGGTAGGTGGCGCACCACACGACTAGGGCTTTAACGGAACACTCTCAATTACTTTCGTAGTAAAATACCAGGTAATGACATAAAATGCCCCAGATATGTATGTTGTAGCCAACATTTTGATATTGTATCGCATGGAACGCCTTAGAATGGTTTCAAGAGGGTTAAAACGCTGAAAAACATACGAAACAGTATATATCTGAGCCAAAAAGTTAATTTTATTATTTTATTTAGTAGACCTGTGACGTCACACAGAACGTCATCTTCGGCATCATAGGTCTTGGAAGCAACGTCTTCGGAAGCATTCGGATGCTCGGAAATGTCACCCAAACAAAGTTGAAAGTTCAAGATGATCATGAGGCAAATGGCATCAATGATGGGTAAGTGAAAATGTGATTTTTTTTCTTCTTCAAATTGATACAAAATTTGAGCGATTTTGAGCGAGTAACTTTTTAACTGTTTAGATTTTACACTACTCGAATCATTATTCGCTACGCAAAAGTGTAAATGTAGATATCGCGTGAACTTGACCAGATTATTTAGCATGTTGGCGCTTAAAATTAAAATGCCATGCACATGGTCATGGGAAAGTGTACCCACGTAGATCTAGTCCCTGCACATGTTATGATTCTTATTTCGCGGCGCTGAAAATCGACCTGTATTGCCGGACACCGTGTTATGTCTATGGCGAAACGCAAAAGTCGCGAGTCGCGCGAGAAGAAAATGCACGGAAAACAAATAGCAAAATGACATTCTCAAAACAAACTTGACAGCCATTCACTTTGCACGGGCATTAGGAAAATTTGATTATTTCATGAAAAAGGCATGTATTTGTCACTCATGCTAAGTTAGATGTGTAAATTTTCTAATTTTTTGTGTGTGTTCTTACGATGCGTCATACATTTCGTGATCACCCCACTCGACTTGCACATTCGATACGTGTAGTCCCGCGCGTAGAACGCGCGTCCGGTAATTCAATAGTGTCCGGTAATACCATGCGTGGGCATACGTGTTCATCTCGTATGACGGGGGCCCTATTACCATTACCGTCCACAATTATTTCAGGTCCTCAATTTGTCGATCAAAACATGAAATCTACGAGTAGGTTTATGATAAAAAAAGAAACTTCGGTATTTTTATTCCCTGGAATGGCACTCCGTATCAACCTACCAGTTTGTTTATATCGCTGTTCAAAATGACCCTAACCTTGTCGTAGTCTTCTTTTTCGTGCTCACAAAATCGGTATCATGAGAGGTTGTATTTCCGGACGGGTTGAGTACCCGGACACCGCGCATTAGAACGGCGCAATACGCGTCGGGGAAACATCGCGCGCAGTTGCAAACAGACACCCGGTGACGCAGCTGTTATTTTTCTTCGCATAAATCCTGATTTTGCATGGAAATTCTAATGCTGATTATTTGGAAATTATGTTTTTTGGCAACATATTCTGAAAAAACGCACAAAATTAAGTGTCCGGTTACTCAATTATGTTTTTTGGCAACATATTCTGAAAAAACGCACAAAATTAAGTGTCCGGTTACTCAAGTCCCCACCCTACCTATTACCGTCCAAAATTTCCTTGAGGTGTTGTTAGGTCAGTCCCCTCATACAAAGGACAGACATCATTACCAGCATATTTTCATGCGCGTGAATTCACGTCAACCGGGCAGGATATGAACTATTGCTTGTCAGGCGGATTCCTGACTAGGAGCTCTCCATGTTTGTGCTCACCGAGATCTTAACACGATATTAATGAACATTTACATCACATATACAACCATTTTTTACTTACGATGTCAGTGTTTTCAAGCAATTTCTGTCCATAACGGGCATCGCTTGAACACTTCTTCTTCGTAGGGAACTGCTGAAACTGAATGCGCATGCACGATACTGTAATAGACATGTATACTCTTGAACTTGGCGTATTTATGCATACATTCTATATTAATAATTTACCAGTGTCTTTCAAAGACTACTTCAAAAGGCGCTCTGATACTTACCATTACTAAACAACACAAATTAATGATCTTTCTCATACACTCAATAAGAAAGCTTTCTCTGATCATGGTATACAAGCAGCCGGCCTAATCCTTTCGAATTCACTCCCTAAACTAATCAAAGAATAAAAAAATACAAAACACTTTCGAAACCTACTTAAACGTTAGCTGATTAGTAATTATGAGTAATTTCTTTAGAGCACGTCCACATTTGTCTTGTCGTAATGGTTTTTGTCAGAGTCTTTTTTACGCGTTCAACTTTTGTTAATTGTTTCTTTTTTCTGTGTATATCATGCATTGTATACATATGTTTGTAAAGGTGTGGGCTACTTTCGGGCCTTACTGGCTCTCCGGCTCATTCCTCCATTTGTCAGTCTTTGTATTTTACTGTTATTTTGAGGTGTTTAGGTCTATATTTTATCATTGTAAATTTTGTTGGAAACAAGGAAAATCAGCCATTTTGACAAAAAAATTGGATGAAAAGTTGCGAGTGCAGTGAGTGAGCGAGAAGCTGAGAACAAATAATTTCCATGTTTTTTAATCGAAAAATTTAATGTCAAAAACACAATAAAAAATGCTGACTGACCGACCCTCCCTGGAAGGTTTGACCGCCATTTTTTTTGTCACCTAATAGGTATAATTTTGTGAAAAATGGATGTGTATTAACAAATATTAGGGCGTGTGAAATCACTTTCACCTTTGGGGCTATTATACATGTAAGACTATGTATTTCACCATAAATTTACCTCTGCACCTCTGACAAATTTGTTGTAGGCCAGAGCATATGAAAAAATATGTTACAAACAACACACTCACTTGGCATGCTTTGTTGTCATTGGTTGCAAAATCTTGCATTTTCCTTTAAAAGGTCATTTTACCAATTAAAAATTATTTAAGGTTCTCATAATTTTGTAGACTTTAAAAGAAAAAAATCCAACTACCCATAACACATATTGTGTAATACCAACATCTCAAAAGTTACTGCTGGTTACTTGAGTGCACATAGCAATCAGTGATTCTTAGTATAAATTGCTCTCATCATGACTACCACTGGTACACTCATAGTCATCTTCCCTATCCTTTCCACTTTCAGCAATATGTCGCTATAGTTTCTCAGAGTATGTGACAAGGACCATGCCGATTGTCTTTTTTGTGTGTGGAATACATTGTAAATCTGCCACCTTGTACTGACACTTTACAATTAAATATAAACTTTTGGTAAATGTTTTCCATGGAAGATCATTTGTTATGTTCATGTGATAGTCTTCAACCGCATGCGTCAACGCTACCCAAATCTAATTTGGGAGGACTTCGGACAATTTCACCCATGAACAACTCCAGCCAATGTGAGTACAGACACTATCCCAATCTCACTTCCAACATCAAAATCAGTAGGTGAGAGGATGTATTCCCCGTATGGGTAATGCATCCTCTCACCACCAGAATCCTTCATCAACAACAGTCATCCTCCAAGCACAGGAACATTACACAAAATTATGTGCAACATCAAAACAGTTCAAGACATGTACCAGTAGGCCTACATTAAAATCCCTTCAGCATGCCTTCAACAAACACTGCATGTAGCCAAAGTAATTGTACCTGTTGATTTTGCTAACACCTTAATCTTTTAATTATTGTCCAACACTAGCATTAACCTGTAACTCATACCCCCAAATCTTCGGTTGTTCATCATTTTCCTCATGAACAGGGGGATGGTAGTCCAAAGCAAAAGTCACATCTTGGTCGTCTCGTTATAAAGAAGTCCTTGGGACCCATGAAATTGTTTCTTTATAACGAAATTTCTTTATATCAGGGCTGCCAAAACAATAGAATACAAAGGAAATCCAAGATATGGGACCAGAGATTTTACTTCTTTAAAATGAAATTTTGTTATATCAGTGTTCTTTATAACGAGAGTGCACTGTAAGTGAATGAGGGAACAACTTCTTGAGGGGAGTGTACCTGTAAGGGCATTCCAATACTGCCACGACACTTCCCCCTATACTCCTCTCGAGAGGTTGTTCCCTTGTTCCAATACTTGCTTCACTTGAGAGTGATGACATACATCATATGTGAATGAGGGAATCGCCATTGTGAAGGGAGTGTACTTCCTCCTGGCCCATTCATGTACTCCTCCACCAATGCTTCACGTTTGGACCATCATTGATAAAAAAAATAGTAATTATCTTAAATACTGTATATACTTTGGAGGTCAACAGACTTTTCCTAAATATAAACGTTACACTTATGTCAGACCACTCAACACACGGTCCATGGTGTCATTGTCTTTTATTGGTCACTGCCACGGGCGGGGAGGGATATCTTATCCACATTCTTAACATCCTGCATATCCTTCACCTCTAGAACACCATGTACAGTGCACTCTCATTATAAAGAAGTCCTCGGGACCCATGAAATTTCTTTATAATCAAATTTCTTTATACATGTATCAGGGTTGCAAAAACAATATAATACAAAGGGAATCCCACATGGGACCAGAGATTTTACTTCTTTATAATGAAATTTTGTTATATCGGTGTTCTTTATAACGAGAGTGCACTGTAAACGTTTCTCCACCACATTACCGCACATCAAATAAGCACAATTCCAACACGTAAAAAAAAACCCGAAGCGCCCTACGAAGTTATTTAGAATTTTCATTATTGTTGGGATATCCATGCATAATAGGATTTGCACATGTCTATACCCATCATGCTTCCACCCCCCCCCCCCCCGGATGCACCACAACATGTATAAATCTACAGGTAGCCCCTTTCATCTGGCCAGACGCAACACATGGCATCTATCTCTAGTTCCGAAAAACTCTGGGTCATATTAATGAAAAAAGCAAGATCATTAAATAGTTGTGCTGGTAGTGCAATATTTTAAAAACATTTTATCACCAAATACACTCAAAATAATTGGTTAACCTTCAATACATTTTAATGAAAGGTATGAAACTGTTAGCGAACGTGCCATCGATTTTGCATAAACGGAAATATTATTTGTCTGTGGTACGATTGTATAGCAGGCAATGTTGTTCGTATCGTTAATGAATGCATATTTATTTTGGGTTAAGGCCGGGCCGTTGCCCCGGTGGAATGTAATTTGCTTAGGCAGCTCGTACAGGTTTGCGAACTTCCGCCACGGAGACCAGGGCGTGGCATCAATTAGTGTGTAATTGAATCATTCTAGCTTGAACTTTCAACGAGACAGTTTTATTTACAATAAATGAAAGTGCGATATGTTATCATTGAAAGGGATGGCGAACATATGCTGTGATACCATTTTCTGATTTAGGAATTCTCAATCCTGATATTTCATGCGCTCTTTTATCTCACAACCTGGTCAACATATCTATATCACCTCCCTTATTTGACTTAACCCATTTGTAGAACTGTCAAAAGTAAAAGTGGTAAAAGAAGTAGATGTAGTAGTAGTAGTAGTAGTAGTATAGGCAGGCGCGGATCCAGGGGGGGGGGCGAGCGTGCCTTGGCCCCCCCCCCCCGCAAAAAAAAAAAAAAAAAAAAAAAAAAGAGAGAGAAGAAAGGAAAAGAAGGGAAAGGGAAAGAGGAGAGAAAGGGAAAGAAAGAAGAGGAAGAAGAAAAGAAAAGGGGGAAGAAGGAGATCGGGGGGGGGGGCCGAAAGGGCCTTGCCTCCAAGGCTGTTGACCCCCCCCCCCCCCAATCAAAAAAATAAGAGAGAAGGAAGGAAAGGGAAAGAAAAAAGGAAAAGAGGAGATACTGGGGGGGGGGGGGGGGGCTTGGGGAAAATCAAATTCAAACGTGGTTTATTTCTAATTCCACAACGGTGGATTACAAATAATGCTGAAATGACATAATTTCCGAGAGTTTTCCTCATTTTTTTGTAAATTATACGTTTGTATGTGTTTGTTGGAAATGACAAATTCCTAAATTTACAGCCAGGCAGGAACTTTGATTTTTGAGATTCCTACATGTCAGGGCCCGAGAAACGGCGGGGATCGGGATCCTCGAGCTTCCCCCCCCCCCCACTTTTTTTGAAAAAGTATATAAAAGAGAAATAAAATAGAATGAGAGCAAGAAAGAAAGAATAGTTAACTGCCAGTGTTAAAAAATAATGAGGCATCAAAATTATGCTCATCTGACCGTGATTAAATGCCTAAAACCCTTAAACTTCCGGGGGCTCTGCCCCCTCAATTCCACCTAGAGCCTTACGGCGGGCCCTTAGATGCTCATCTGACGGTAATTTAATGCCTAAAACCCCTGATTTTTTGGGGGCTCCGCTCCCTGGACCCCACGCCAAATAGTGACCTGCCAGTGTCACAAAATAATAAGGTATAACAACAAAATTGCTCATCTGACCTTAATTAAACGACTAAAACTCCTGAGCTTGCGGGGTCGGACAAGGTATCAAAATGTGTTTATCTGCCACCATGACCCTCGCGCGTAGCCAGGGAGGGGGGGGGGGGGGGCGGTCCCCCCAAATCGGAAGAGGACGTAGGAAGAAAAAAGGAGCAGACAAAGAACATCTTAAGAGTATATAACACGGTACAACGCATCGTCTTCTTTCTCTAATAATTTAATGAAACGTCAAAGCTTCGCGCAGGAGGGGAGGGGGGAGAATCTAAATTCAGACGAGGAATATTTTCGAAAACGGTTCAACGAATCGTCTACTTTCTCTAATGATTAAAGGAAACTTAAAAGCTTCCGCGCTTCGCGCGGGAGGGGGGAACCTGAATTCAGACGAGGATTAAGAGTCGAGAACTCTACAACGAATCGTCTTCTTTCTCTAATAATATAATACATCGTAAAATTTTTCGCGCTTCGCGCGAGAGAGGAAAAAACTAAATTCAGACGAGGATTATTTTCGAGAACGGTACAGCGATTCCTCTTCTTTCTCTCATAATCTTATGAAACGACAAAGCTTCCGCGCTTCGCGCGGGAGGGGTGAACCTGAATTTAGACGAGTATTCAGAGGCGAGAACGGTAATACGAATTTTTAATGAAACGTAAAAGCTTCCGCGCTTCGCGCGGGAAGGGGGAGAATCTAAATTCCGACGAGGAATATTTTCGAGAACGGTACAACGAATCGTCTTGTTTCTCTAATGATTTAATGAAAATTAAAAGCTTCCGCGCTTCGCGCAGGAGAGGGAGGGGGGGACTGAATTTAGACGAGGTTTTAGAGTCGAGAACGGTACAACGAATCGTCTTCTTTTTCTCATAATCTTATGTAACGTCAAAGCTTCCGCGCTTCGCGCAGGAGAGGGAGGGGAGGGGGGGGGGGACTGAATTTAGACGAGGTTTTAGAGTCGAGAACGGTACAACGAATCGTCTTCTTTCTCAAATGATTTAATGAATCGTAAAAGCTTCCACGCTTAGCGCTGAAGGGGGGAAACTGAATTCAGACGAGGATTAAGAGTCGAGAACTGTACAACGAATCGTCTTGTTTCTCTAATGATTTAATGAAACGTAGAAGCTTCCGCGCTTTGCGCGGGAGGGGGGGGGGGAGAATCTAAATTCAGACGAGTATTATTTTCGAAAACGGTTCAACAAATCGTCTTCTTTCTCTAATGATTTAAAGAAACTTAAAAGCTTCCGCGCTTCGCGCGGCTCGGGAGGGGGGAACCTGAATTCAGACGAGGATTAAGAGTCGAGAACGGTACAAAGAATCGTCTTCTTTCTCGAATGATGTAATGAAACGTAAAAGCTTCCGCGATTCGCGCGAGAGGGGGAGAATTTAAATTCAGACGAGGATTATTTTCGAAAACGATTCAACGAATCGTCTACTTTCTCTAATGATTTAAGGAAACTTAAAAGCTTCCGCGCTTTGCGCGGGAGGGGGGAACCTGAATTCAGACGAGGATTAATAGTCGAGAACTCTACAACGAATCGTCTTCTTTCTCTTATAATTTAATACATCGTAAAAGCTTCCGCATTTCTCGGAGGAGGGAAGGGGAAACTCGCCCCTCCCTGCACCGACCCCCCCCCCCGCATTACGTCACTGTTGGTCACCATTACGCACCAATATTTGGCTCGCATAATTTCAAATTTGGGCCCCCCCCCCTAAGAAATCCTGGATCCGCGCCTGAGTATAGGCTAGTAGTATTAGAAGCAGCAGTTATAGTAGTACAGTGTAATAGCAGTAGTGGTAATAAAGAAATAATGAGCAGAAAATACTGCACCAAAAATCCCGTCAAAGTGGGTATAAACTTTCTATTGTAAAAATAGTACGCCTCGAAGCATTGAAATGATATGTTCGAAAAAAGTTTGAGAAGTTCAGATCTAAAGAAAGATTATCACTTACAAAATACAATAGAGTTTTACAGTAGAGAGAATATGAAACCAATCAGTTTCAAACTTTCTTTTCAACTCAAATGTATTGAGGTCTACTCTGGGAAATGCTGTACAATTTCATTACGATCATTCCAGCTATACTCAAAAGTATTTTGATGTGAATAAAATCACACAGTTTTCAATACTGAGTTCACGAGGAGGTCACTATCATACTATGTGTCGTCGATGGAGTTCTGGTGCAGGAGACGATAAATTCAGATGCTACTCAATCTGTTATGTCCGTTTGGAAGAAAGTCATAATTGAAATGCCTCCTGAAAGGAAAAAAGAGAAAGGAAACAGATGAAGTCTGGACGAAACAGAATAAAGAATAATGGTCCTCTGACAAAACCTCTGTTTTCTTGTCAAAGTTGAATCATACAAACTAAACAGGTGTATCAGGGGCGGCGATCCCCCCCCCCCTAAAAAAAATGAAAAAGTGAGAATATAAGTGTATAGCAAATACTGACTAAAGACTGCAACAAACTTTTAGGCTCTGGAGGGCCCTAGACTGCAGCGTTTAGACAAATACAAATGCAAACATCTTCTCGCTCCTGAGCTACGCTCCCCCGCATTATATTCTTGGAAGTGTACAGTAAATATTCTAGAAAAGTGAAGTGTAAAAAGGGTATATTGCTTGTTTTTATACTATTATTTTGCTAATTAAAGTATGTCATTTTTTAATACAACAAAACTTCAAAAACCTGTGAGGGGATAGTCACTGCCGTAACCTCTACCCCTCTCGTTCACTTTGCTCCCTCGCCTTGGCGTAATGATGAAGGGGGGGGGGGGCTTGGGGGCAGTTGCCCCCCTAATAAAATTCAAACTTGATTTATTTCTAACTCGATACCAATGATTTACAAATGTTGCTGAAATGGCATGGTTTTTCCCTGAGCTTCTGGGGGCTCTGCTCCCTGGACCCCACCAAGGGCCCTATGGCTGGCCCCTGTTTGCTCATCTGACCGTTATTAAATGCCTAAAACCCCTGAGCTTCATGGGCCTATGCCCCTGGACCACACACCAATTTACGCTCCACTTGTTATGCTCGCTTTGCTCTACCTAATAAAATACTTTAGCCTCCCCCTCTATGAAAAACGTTCCGCGAGGCCTGCATGTACAATGTTAGAGTGGGGATGCCGATTCCCCCCCCCCCAACGTTTTTGATCAATATACGCCATTGCTCCTCCGTCCCTCGCACTTCGTCCCCCCGGTCATGAAAAGAAATCGCCGCCCCTGGGTGTATGACTTATGATTGAAGCACATTTTTATAGAATAAAGGTCTAAAACCTATGTCTGAATCATATTGTTGAATAAACCCGAACAACAAAAGTGTGATGTCCTACTGTTGAAGCTGATTTGATAGATAAAGTACATATCTTCTCAGAATGATCATATCGATCTCCATGACTTTAGTTTGATAAAAAAGACAGGTGCACGCGCCACCCCACCCATGATACCAAGGGGGGGGAGGGAGGGGGGCGTTTCATGAAACAATTTGTCGGTGGTTCACCGACTAATATCCACTATGAATATGACGGACAAAGAAAGAGGACAAATATATACAGTTCCTCATTCTACCCTCAACAATTGCTGTGGTAGACAAAAGAACATCCATTCACTGCTATCATGTAAAAATGTGTAGAACAGGTGAATATACATGTGACACCTGTTCTACACATTTTTACATAATAGCAGGGAAGGGATGTTCCTTGTCTACCTGAGGAACTGTGTATTTTGTCCTCTTTCTTTGTCCGTCATATTCATAGTGATCGTTTCCACCCACAATTCTATTGTCACATACCTTTTTCCAGGCCTCTGATCGGTCAAATTTAGTCAGGGCTGACTGTTGTCGGTGGACAAATGTTGATAAAATGCCCCCCCGCCCCCCGCCCCCCGTACCCAAGGCGTCCTCATCAGCTCGAGTTTGCAAAATAACCCGCTATTTTAACTCGATTGCAAATTAGCCAATTAAGTGGCCTGTTCATCATCCCGCAGTTTTAATTACCGGGATATATTTGGTAGAGAAAATGTAACAAGAAATCTTGGTCAAATTTGCCGCAGCTACGTAACGATATTAAAATATGGACACGATCGGCTCGCCTGTTTAGCTGAGGCGATGAGCCGTGCTTAATAAATGCAAAGTCATCGAAAATATGCGTTCTCTTCATAAGATTCTTTGTATTCATTGATTTTATTTCTCAAAACTCCAATTATTTTTCGTACATAACATACTTTATACAAAACTTCAACATAATTATAACAAAGCTTTCTCATCATTTGATAAACAAACACAAATTCAAGATGATGTCATCAAATCGATAGCTATTTATTAGTTCGACAACTTTCGATTTTCATTGCGTTAGACGTCAAGTTTTCAGAGAGCTGTTACTGCTCGAAAAGACACTTAAAAGCATATAATTTATATTATTGTAATCTATGGCTTGTCAGTTTTTCCATAGTTATATCACATTCTCCCTGGTAATGTACCGGGTAATTCGTTTATTTAATTTTAATTTCCGAAAACTATCAGCTAATGTTCACTGGACCATCCATTCTCCTTGACCTTTTTAGGCCTGCCATACAAACAAAACATAAAAAACTACATAAGTTTACTTTGGCCTATTACGGCTAGCTATTATGGACTTTAAGATTTGCGCGGACTGATACGTGTGACGTCCATTCAAGGCAGTGCATTAAAAGGACGTCGACCGTAGCAATCTACATTGTCGTTGTGCAAATCTAAAAGTCCCTATTATGGACTTTAAGATTTGCGCGGACTGATACGTGTGACGTCCATTCAAGGCAGTGCATTAAAATGACGTCGACCGTAGCAATCCAGATTGTCGTTGTGCAAATCTAAAAGTCCCTATTGATAACTGTTCATTGTCTCCCCTGCTTATATAAGGCTAGACTTTGTACTCTCGGTGCTCCTGAATACAACGCACGTTATAGCGTACAGCAATCGTTCACGAAGCTTAACATTTCACTGGAGCCCGGAGACATCTTTTCCAGCTAGTTTTCTTCGGTGAGTATTGAAATAACAACATTACGTATGATTATGATCAGACGGTTAGATAGGGAAGCGTCGTATACATTTCTTATTTTTGTGCATGATGGTTGAGGGAATGCAATATTCATGTCACATGCATGATACAACTCGTACTCCTCTGACCATTTAGACTAAACATTGACCGAGTATGATCTGTGATTTAAAGACCCTGTCGGCAGTGAAATTGAAACAGGTGAACTATAAATATAAATGGAAAGCTCATGAGCCATAGATTACAATAATATCAATTATATGCTATTTTAATGTCTGTCAGGTGAGTAACAGCTCTCTGAAAACCCGAATTGTGATGCTTTGAAAATCGGAATTTGTCGACCTGAAAACTAGGTATCGACTGATGCAACATCATCTTATGGGGAGTACGCATATCAACAATGACTTTGCATTAATTTAGCACGGCTCATCGCCTCGGCTATATAGACAAGCTGTTCGGGTCCACATACTATGTCTTCACCGTATCTGCCGTTACCCCCGTTGACACCTGTTGACCCATTATTTGAAATTATCGATCGAATTTTAGACCGCTTTACGGTCCTCCCGTAAAGTATAAAAGACCCTTGCATACAACAGTTTTTATCACCTGACGAAGTATAGCAGTAGCATACGAAACGTCGTGATCTTTTAGATTCCTTATTGACCACATTGCGAGACAAACGAATATCACTAGCGATATTATTTTCGACATTATTTGAAGGTTATAATTTGCTTTAAAATGTGTGCAATACTGTAAGGGGTGATGTTTTTAAAATCCTTTATATTTTTATTCTACGTTCTTTCAGCTTTCCATTGTAATTTCATCGGATAGGGTCGTTAATTGAGCCAAAAATGATTCATTTAATGCAGTTCAAGTTTGTGGGCAATTTTTTTTAATGTAACCAAATTTATACATATGTGCCTCGATACGAATTATTTTACTCACCTGTTATAGAAAATTGTATTTCAATAGTCAGAATGCGAATCGCATACATTATCTGTTGCTATGCAGGAAAAACAACACGTAATGTACGCATTATGACTAGTGACATACAATCATTCGTATCCGGTGATAATAATGAATTTGTATCGAGGCACTATATTTGTGCATCAAATTTGATTACATTACGTAAATGACCTATTATAGACATGTTAATTACTTATTTCAATATATGCATGTTCTCTACAGAACTCTTGGTTACCATTTATCTGATTCACCTGCTATGCATCAACTTTGCATACATTCGTTGTTGCTATGTCTGGCAAGCATCTGGAAAAGTTCTGAGTTGTTCATGTTCACAAGCATGTATAACATTAGTTAATACGTCTAGGCTGTTTAGTGACATATAGCTTTTTCGGGGGGGGGGGGGGAGGGGGTCTTTATAGTAAGCCCCATAATCTTACCGTGCATGCTTTTTCCTAAATGTACTGGGTTTCGTTTCTCGAAACCGTCATAAGTTCATGTTTAACGACATTCCATTGAAACACGTGGGACTAAATCTAACACACGATCCACTGGGATGTCAGTGAACTTGTGAGTGTTTCATGAAACAATGCCCCAGAAGTGTTGAAATAGCAATGCATTTCTTAGTTAATCTAGTATTTAAATTAATTTTGAATGAAGAACCCTAGCACTGTCAACCAACGAAGGAATTTCAAGTTACGTTTCATAAGACAGCTGGCCAAATAAACTCCTTCAGTGTCAAACGAATTATTTCGAACAATGCGATACTATTTTGTAGTGTCTACTATATTTGAAGAAAACAAAATCCTAGATTTGATTATTTCGCACAAAAGTTCAGGAAAAAGAACCTTTTAGTTATTATATATCAAACGTGGTTACATGTATTTGTTTTAACACCCACAAAACGGTAACATTCCACCTACAAAACAGTAATGTTTCACCCACATGTGATAAATTACATAGCATGCAAACGTGAGAAAAATATTTGTTTTTCACTTTGATATCTATTTCGTTATGTTACCATTCTGAACATCTACAAAATATCACCATGCATAATTAAAAAAAAAAATGTTTTGTTCCCAAATAGTAATAATAGCAACGATTGTAATAACAACAATAATAATCGTATTAATAGTGATTGATTTTGTTTACCTGACTGTTCAAAAAACATGTATATGCTTACAGGGGCGGATCCAGGTGGGGGCGGGCTCCCCCCCCCCCCCTGGCCCAAACATAGGTTTAAAAAGAAGAAGAAGACGGCCCCTTCCTTGCCCAAAGAGAGGGTAGGGGGGGTGTTCAGTTAAACAAAATAGCTCGATACCCCCTTCCCGTCGAGCCACACAAAAATTGTGGTCACTACGCCCCTCCACCCCCCCCCCCCTCCGCTGAGTCGCCGCTAAATATTTTCCGACGAAAAGCAAAATAATAGTGCTTACTGATAGTGCAGAGAGTGGCCGGTTACGTTTCCACTAGACCACGACACCTCTAAATTGAAAATAAGTTTATAAGTATTGAAGATCGAGTAATAACCGCATCATAAATGTCTTTTTATTTTGAAATAGGAACTGCACAGCCTAGGTAGACAAGATGCTCGATGTCATCCCGAAAGTCACACTCGATTCCTCTGAGGGCCAGCAATTATTGACAGAATCTTTGATCAAGCAAACTGTACTCATCCGACTATTTAACAAGCAGCGGAAAGAAGTATTCTGTGGTCTTGCATCAGCTGCGAATGTCATGAGCTTCCAGGTCCTAGCGCATAAATATCCTGATCCATCCACACACGACAAATGCGACATTACC
Source organism: Strongylocentrotus droebachiensis (assembly GCA_035222895.1). Lineage (NCBI taxonomy): Eukaryota > Metazoa > Echinodermata > Echinoidea > Camarodonta > Strongylocentrotidae > Strongylocentrotus > Strongylocentrotus droebachiensis. The sequence goes on along the minus strand of JAVYIG010010603.1, from coordinate 40,405 downwards.
GATGTCCGGTACACCGAAGACAACATCTTTGAACACGAAGAGACACGGTCAGTAATTGGTAGTGCACAGTATGTCCAACAAAAAGACGAAGGTACATCCCTTAAAGAGATCGGAGATTTGTTGAAGATGCATGGATTCGTCGTCGTCATGAAGAGCGGAGATGAGAGCGACGTCGATGAATTCCGTCAATTAGCCATCGAAGCACTGTCCAGCCCCGCTTCGGGGGTTATTCTCAATTTCCACCACTACTCGAAGGCCACATGGGGACATTTTAGCCCGTTGGGGGCGTACCACCAGAAGACTGATCGCTTTCTTATCATGGACACGCGACATGATCACCCATATGTTTGGGTGAAGGTCTCCGATCTTTACCCGTTAATCAATACATTGGACCCATTCACGAACCAGAGTAGAGGATATCTTATATCCACAAGTAATCTTTAAGAAACCAACTGTGATGAAGCTGGTGCATTAAAACCGTTCGAGAAAATGTTTAAACGGGACCTAAGCAGAGTAACGGATCCAGAGTCAATGCAATTTTGTAAACGTCCTTCATAATTCTTTAAAATTGAGTGTTCTGACAATTCGTGATCCTGAATCTTTTAGGTTTTGAAAGATCAGTGCTATGTAACAAATAGTTGCGGATGTATCACCAAATACATTCAAAATAATTGGTTTAACTTCAATACATTTCAACGAAAGGTAACTGTAAGCGAACGTGACTGTCCTCGATTTTGCATAAACGGTAATATTATTTGTCTGCGGTACGATACAGCAGGCAAACTTTGTTTGTATCGTTAATGAATGCATACCTATGTTGGGTTCAGGGCCGTTGCCCCGGTGGAATGTAATTTGCTTAGGCAGCTCGTACAGGTTTGCGAACTTCCGCCACGGAGACCAGGGCGTGGCATCAATTAGTGTGTAATTCATCATTCTAGCTTGAGCTTTCAACGAGACGATTTTATTTACAATAAATGAAAGTGCGATATGTTATGTTTTGTTACGACATTATGGGCATAAGACATCATTGAAAGGGATGGCGAACATATGCTGTGATACCATTTTCTGATTTAGGAATTCTAAATCCTGATATGTCATGCGCTCTTGTATCTCACAACCTAGTCGACATATCTATATCACCTCCCTAATTTGACTTAACACATATTACCCATTTGTAGAACTGCCCAAAGTAAAAGTGGTAAAAGAAGTAGATGTAGTAGTAGTAGTAGTAGTAGTAGTAGTAGTAGGCTAGTAGTAGTAGAAGCAGCAGTTATAGTAGTACAGTGTAATAGTAGTAGTGGTAATAAAGAAATAATGAGCAGAAACTACTGCAACAAAAATCCCGTCAAAGTGGGTATAAACTTTCTATTGTAAAAATAATACGCCTCGAAGCATTGAAATGATATGTTCGAAATAAGCTTGAGAAGTTCAGATCTAAAGAAAGATTATCACTTACAAAATACAATATAGTTTTACAGTAGAGAGAATATGAAACCAATCAGTTTCAAACTTTCTTTGCAACTCAAATGTATTGAGGTTTACTCTGGGAAATGCTGTACAATTTCAGTACGATCATTCCAGCTATACTCAAAAGTATTGTGATGTGAATAAAATCACACCGTTTTCAATATTGAGTTCACGAGGAGGTCACTATCATATTCTGTGTCGTCGGTGTCAGGAGTTCAGGTGCAGGAGACGATAAATTTAGATGCTACTCAATCTGTTATGTCCGTTTGGAAGAAAGTCATAATTGAAATGCCTCCTGAAAGGAAAAAAGAGAAAGGAAACAGATGAAGTCTGGACGAAACAGAATAAAGAATAATGGTCCTCTGACAGAACCTCTGTTTTCTTGTCAGAGTTGAATCATACAAACTAAACAGGTGTATGACTTTAAATATCATTGAAGCTCATTTTTACATAATAAAGGTCTAGCACCTTTGTCTCCTAAACAGGTCTGTACGACTTATTATTGAAGCACATTTTTATAGAATAAGGGTCTAAAACCTATGTCTGAATCATATTGTTGAATATACCCGAACAACAAAAGTGTGATGTCCTACTGTTGAAGCTGATTTGATAGATAAAGTACATATCTTCTCCGAATCATATCGATCTCCATGACTTTAGTTTGATAACAAAAGACAGGTGCGCGCGCCACCCCACCCATGATACCAGGGGGGGGGGGGGGGCGTTTCATGAAACAATTTGTCGGTGGTTCACCGACTAATATCCACTATGAATATGACGGACAAAGAAAGAGGACAAAATATGCAGTTCCTCATTCTACCCTAAACAATTGCTGTGGTAGACAAAAGAACATCCCTTACTGCTATCATGTAAACATGTGTAGAACAGGTGAATATGCATGTGACACCTGTTCTACACATTTTTACATAATAGCAGGGAAGGGATGTTCCTTTGTCTACCTGAGGAACTGTATATTTTGTCCTCTTTCTTTGTCCGTCATGTTCATAGTGATCGTTTCAACCAACAAAATGTGGACCCGATCGGCTCGCCTGTTTAGCTGAGGCGATGAGCCGTGCTTAATAAATGCAAAGTCATCGTAAATATGCGTTCTCCTCATAATATTCTTTGTATTCATTGATTTTATTTCTCAAAACTGCAATTCTTTTTCGTACATAACATACTTTATACAAAACTGCAACATAATCATAACAAAGCTTTTTCATCATTTGATAAACAAACATAAATTCAAGATGATGTCATCATATCGATAGCTATTTATTAGTTCGATAACTTCCGATTTTCATAGCGTTAGACGTCAAGTTTTCAGAGAGCTGTTACTGCTCGAAAAGACACTTAAAAGCATTTAATTTATATTATTGTAATAAATGGCTCGTCAGTTTTTTTACATTGTTATATCACATTCTCCCTGGTAAATATACCGGGTAATTCGTTTATTTAATTTTAATTTCCGAAAACTATCAGCTAATGTTCACTGGACCATCCATTCTCGATCCTTGACCTTTTTAGGCCTGTCATACAAACAAAACATAAAAAGCTACATAGGTTTACTTTGGCCTATGCCATATTACGGCTCGCTATCAGGGACTTTTAGATTTTGTGGACTGATACGTGTGACATCCATTCAAGGCAGTGCATTAAAAGGACGTCGACCGTAGCAATCCACATTGTCGTTGTGCAAATCTAAAAGTCCCTATTGATAACTGTTCATTGTCTCCCCTGCTTATATAAGGCTAGACTTTGTACTCTCGGTGCTCCTGAATACAACGCACGTTATATCGTACAGCAATCGTTCACGAAGCTTAATATTTTACTGGAGCCCGGAGACATCTTTTCCAGCTAGTTTTCTTCGGTGAGTATTGAAATAACAACATTACGTATGATTACGATCAGACGGCTAGATAGGGAAGCGTCGGATACATTTCTTATTTGTTTGCATGATGGTTGAGGGAATGCAATATTCATGTCACATGCATGATACAACTCGTACTCCTCTGACCATTTAGACTAAACATTGACCAAGTATGATCTGTGATTTAAAGACCCCGTCGGAAGTGAAAATTGAAACAGGTGAACTATAAATATACCAATGGAAAGCTCATAAGCCATAGATTACAATAATACCAATTATATGCTATTTTAATGTCTGTCAGCTGAGTAACAGCTCGCTGAAAACCCGAATTGTGATGATTTAAAAATCGGAATTTGTCGACCTGAAAACTAGGTATCACTGATGCAACATCATCTTATGGGGATTACGCATATCAACAATGACTTTGCATTAATTTAGCACGGCTCATCGCCTCGGCTCTATAGACGAGCTGCTCGGGTCCACATACCATGTCTTCACCGTATCTGCCGTTACCCCCGTTGACGCCTGTTGACCCGTTATTTGAAGGTTATAATTTGCTCTAAAATGTGTGCAATACTGTAAGGGGTGATGTTTTAAAATCCTTTATATTTTTATTCTACGTTCTTTCAGCTTTCCATAGTAATTTCATCGGATAGGGTCGTTAATTGAGCCAAAAATGATTCATTTAATGCAGTTCAAGTTTGTGGGCAATTTTTTTTAATGTAACCAAATTTATACATATGTGCCTCGATACGAATTATTTTACTCACCTGTTATAGAAAATTGTATTTCAATAGTCAGAATGCGAATCGCATACATTATCTGTTGCTATGCAGGAAAAACAACACGTAATGTACGCATTATGACTAGTGACATACAATCATTCGTATCCGGTGATAATAATGAATTTGTAACGAGGCACTATATGTGTGCATCAAATGTGATTACATTACGTAAATGGCCTATTATAGACATGTTAATTACTTATTTCAATATATGCATGTTCTCTACACAACTCATGGTTACCATTTATCTGATTCACCTGCTAATTTATGCATCAACTTTGCATACATAAGTTATTGCTATGTCTGGCAAGCATCTGGAAAAGTTCTGAGTTGTTTATGTTCACTTAAATGGGCAAGTCTGCAGGAAAGAAGGGCTCAGCAGAAAGTAGGCATGGTTTACAGCATACTCCATGGCCTGGTTGATCTTCCAGTCACCTACTTCATACCAGTTGTTGGTCCCAGCACCCGTGGAAATCCACAGAAGTTCCATGTCCCCTTTGCCCGAACTCTGCTATTCCAAACCACATTCTACCCAGATACTATCCGACTGTGGAACTCCTTACCATCTGCTGTCGTCGATTGCACCTCTTTGGAACTTTTCAAGCAGAAGGTGCAACACATCAAGCTCCGTTGAGCTTCAGACTGTTTTTTAGCTGCACATAGAATTCTTGTAGAGCCTTTTTACTTGCACTGTACACTCGGCACTTGACAAGCACAAAGTACGATAATACGCCAACGGCGGACTGTACTATACTGGAAGAAGAAGAAGAAACATTAGTTAATACGTCTAGGCTATTTAGTGACATCTAGCTTTTTCGGGGGGGGGGGGAGGGGGTCTTTATAGTAAGCCCCATAATCTTACCGTGCATGCTTTTTCCTAAAATGTAATGGGTTTCGTTTCTCGAAACCGTCATAAGTTCATGTTTAACGACATTCCATTGAAACACGTGGGACTAAATCTAACACACGATCCAATGGGATGTCAGTGAACTTGTGAATGTTTCATGAAACAATGCCCCAGCAGTGTTGAAACAGCAATCCATTTCTTAGTTAATCAGTTATATCAGTATTCAAATTAATTTTGAATGAAGAACCCTATAGCAATGTGAACCAACCAAGGAATTTAAGTTACGTTTCAGAAGACAGCTGGCCAAATAAGCTCCTACAGTATCAAACGCATTATTTCGAACAATGCGACACTATTTTGTAGTGCCTACTGCATTTGAAAAAGAAATAATACTAGATTTGATTATTTCACACATAAATTCAGTAAAAAGAACTTTTTAGTTATTGTATATAAAAAGTCGTTTCAGTGGTATTTGTTTTTAACCCCACATACAGGTAATGTTTCACCTACAAAACGGTAATGTTTCACCCACAAAACGGTAATGTTTCATTCCAAGTGATAAATTACATTATAATATATAAAATTCACGTCGTGTGCCTTCTAAATTATAATAAGGCACACGACGTGAGAAAAATATTTGGTTTTCAATTTGATGTTAGGGACTTTTAGATCTGGACGTCGACATATTGGACTGCTACGTGTGGTGTCCTTTTAAGGCATTGACAGAGCCTTAAAAGGAAGTCACAGTGCCTTAAAAGGCAGTCCACTATGTTTACGTGCAAATTTAAAAGTCCCAATTTATTCGGTCATGTTACCATTCTGAACATCTAAAAAATATCACTATGCATAATATCTTTAATTGTTTTTTTTAATGTTTTGTTCCAAGATAATAATAATAATAGCAGCGACTACAACAACGATATTTATAATAATGATTATAAAAACAACAATAATAATAATAATAATAATAATTAACCGTTCTTGTATAGCGCATAACACATAGTATTAAAACATGTCTCTAAGCGCTCTAGAGACAAACACAACAGAATACAAAGACAAGATGTACTGGGTAACAGACAAAATGGATGAATTAAATGTTAAATAAGTGCGTCTTTAAAGCAATCTTAAACTTAACAATGGAGTCAATGTTTTTTAGATGTTTCGGGAGATTGTTCCATACAGTTGAGGCAGTGTGAGCGAAGCTGCGTTCACCATATGACCTGGTCATCACTGGTGGAATAACAAACAATTTTTCTTATTAGAACGAAGATTTCTAGAAGGTGTGTACAATGTTAACAGCTTTATCAAATAAGGAGACGGAAAATCATAAAAACATTCATAAGCTAACAACCATATTTTGAATAAAATGCGAGAGTGAATGGGTAGCCAGTGTAAGTCTCTTAAAATAAGAGACACAGATTCATGTTTCCTAATACGATAAATAATAATAATAATGATTGATTGCGGACCGGAGGACCCGGGCCCCCTCCACTGGCCAAAAACTAGGTTTAAAAAAGAAGGAGACGCCCCCCCTCCTCTGCTCAAAGAGAGGGGAGGGGGGGGGGGGTGTTGAGTTTAACAAAATAGAGCTCCCTACCCCCCTCCCGTTGAGCCCCCCCCCAAAAAAAAAAAAAAAAAAAATTGTGCTCACTACTCCCTCCCCCCCCCCCCCCCCCCCCTCTGCCTTTTCGGCCGGCCGGCTGAGTTGCCGCTAAATATTTTCTCACGAAAAGCAACAAAATAGTGCTAACTGATAGTGTAGATAGTGGCCGGTTACGTTTCCACTAGACCACGACACCTCTAAATTGAAACTAAGTTTATAAGTATTGAAGATCGAGTAATAACCGCATCATAAATGTGTTTTTTTTAAAAAATAGGAACTGCACAGCCTAGGTAGACAAGATGCTCGATGTCATCCCGAAAGTCGCACTCGATTCCTCTGAGGGCCAGCAATTATTGACAGAATCTTTGATCAAGCAAACTGTACTCATCCGACTATTTAACAAGCAGCAGAAACAAGGATTCTGTGGTCTTGCATCAGCTGCGCATGTCATGAGCTTCCAGGTACTAGCGCATAAATACCCTGATCCATCCACACACGACCAATGCGACATTACCGATGTCCGCTACACCGAAGACAACATCTTTGAACACGAAGAGACACGGTCAGTAATTGGTAGTGCACAGGATGTCCAAACAAAAAACGAAGGTACATCCCTTAAAGAGATTGGAGATTTGTTGAAGATGCATGGATTCATCGTCGTCATGAAGAGCGGAGATGAGAGCGATGTCGATGAATTCCGTCAATTAGCCATCGAAGCACTGTCCAGCGCCGCTTCGGGGGTTATTCTCAATTTCCACCACTACTCGAAGGTCAACTGGGGACATTTCAGCCCGTTGGGGGCGTACCACGATAATACTGATCGCTTTCTTATCATGGACACGCGACATGATCACCCATATGTTTGGGTGAAGGTCTCCGATCTTTACCCGTTAATCAATACATTGGACCCATTCACGAACCAGAGTAGGGGATATCTTATATCCAAAAGTAAACTTTAAGAAACCAACTGTGATGAAGCTGTTGCATTAAAACCGTTCTAGAAAAAGTTTAAGTGGACCTAACTAGTAACGGATCAAGAATCAATGCAATTTTGTAAACGTCCTTTATAATTCTTTGAAAAAAGTGTTCTGATAATTCATGATCCTGAATCTTTCAGGTTTTGAAAGCTCAGTGCTATCACTGTGAACATGATGGACAAAGAAAGAGGACAAAATATACAGTTCCTCATTATACCCTCAACAATTGCTGTGGTATACAAACGAACATCCCTTCACTGCTATTATTGTGTAGAACAGGACTGTCACATGCGTATTCACCTGTTCTACACATTTTTACATAATAGCAGTGAAGGGATGTTCAATTGTTGAGGGTTACACTGTATATTTTGTCCTCTTTCTTTGTCCGTTATGTTCATAGTGTATGTTAGTAATAGTTGCGGATGGGCAGGAGTCAGGGTCTTCTTTACTCGTACATCTCTCACAGTTCTGGAACAGATTGAATTTTAAAAAAAATTGATCTAGACATAAGGTGAAAATAAGAACTGATTTCATGCCGACATAATTTTCTTCGATCTGCAGAAAAATGTAAATTTTACTTTTCGGTCCATTAAAAGCAGAGGCGTAAATCTATCTTGATTACATCCAGACGGTACGCTAATAAAATACCCGTCAATGAATTCATGTCAAGTTGGGCGGAGCGTGTATAATATACATATTTATACATTTCATTTCTAATAAATTCTTTTTTCTTTCTCGAAAGAACCCTTTGCGGCTTGTGGACAGAAGTGACAGCAGATTAGTTTACAATAGGAACAAACATGTAACATCAGATATTTAAAAGGTAGACAATCGATGATGCAGAGATAGGATAAACCTACAGGTTTATACATTCATTAAAATTAAAGATGCAATACCATTTATATCGTTGAGTTGAATACAGTCTGTGACATGAGTTTAATTAATTATTAACCTGTTGGTTTAGTTGAATTGAATATGCTTTAGCTGAGTGACGAACTTGACGAACCAAACGTGAATAGTGATGGCTCAAACAATTGAAACTTCTCCCAGGGAGCATAACATTCAATGCTGTTGTCCTAATGGCAGACTGATGAATATTAATAAGTCATAATGAGTCCAGGAGAGCTGAGAGATTTGTTTTCGGTTCATCATGAATGTGCCACTGACCAGTTATGGCCTGGTGGTAGAGTCGCTTCCTAGCAAGCAGTAGATGGCAGGTTCAAATCTCTCTGGTTCCAAGCCATTTCACTGAATTGCTTTCAATTACAAGATCGAGCACGCGATTTTTATCTACTAAGTCAAAAATATCTTTACAACGAATGATAGAAAAAGTAACAAAAACCTCGTATCTCAAAAATCATGAATTTTCAGGAGAGCGTAAAAACATTTCCTGTCTCAACAGACTTAATGCTGTGACACCGTCCTTTGTGTGGAATTTGTGAAAAAAAAACCGAGACAGGAGGCGTTCCATGGATTTATCAGGTGGTGTCGTAGGCCTTTAGGTACACAATTACGCAAAAAAAATCAAAATCTCAAAAAATTGAGATACGAGGTTTTGTCACCCCACCGACGATATGACAAAGTCATGCTTACGCACTGAAGGGTCACTGCCAGTCCACGAGTGTTTTCCTGAAAGTGTCACTTCATCAAGGCTATTGAGATTGACACCCTTATATACACAAAGTAAGTTTCTAACACGATCGCATATACTTCCCAGAAATTTCAATAGACTTAGTCCAACGGAAATACAGTCGAACTTGTCTATAAAGGCCAATCAAGGAAAATAGAAAAAGTGGCCACTGGAGACAGATGGCCTTTTTTGACAGGTTCTATAACACATATTTCGTTCTCAAGGGGGACAACCTACCCGGGCACTAAAGACAGATGGCCTTTATAGAGAGGCGGCCACTGAGACAGGTTTGACTGTATTTGTGTTATGTACTCTTAATCAAAATAGGTAGATGAACAATCGAGAAAATTGACTTGTACGCTTTTAAAACTCTTTGTAATAAGTTTCCAAAGAAAGTTGGTTTCGCACGGCGCAGCTACAAGGGCAAAAAAAAAAAAAAAAAAGTTTAGCGTCCTGCTTTTTTGAAAACATAGGAAGGAGGAGGCCCCTTTTGTTTTCCTTTCAAAATGGCCGCTCAAAATGGCCGCTCGGTACATTTTCCCCGACAGTCGGGCTATTTTTCAAGATGGCCGCCGGCATTTTTTTTTAATTATTAAAAAAAAAAATCAGAAATAGATCATTTAAGCAGTGTTTTTCATGTTTTTTTTCTAGAAAAAAGAAAAAAAGAGAGGAGGCGGCCCCCCAAAAAGGAAGCGGGCGGGGAAGCTAAACATGTATATATTTTGTAATGGCCCAATTGTGGCTCTGAGTCAATACATGAAATTAACAATAAGAACATTACACTGATGTATTATGTAATTAGAGTATGATTTTTGGGCTATATGACAGGGTAATGCAATTGCGCATGAGTTGATTTCCTGAAGGTGTTTGCATAATATGTCATTCATGAGTAGGTATAAAGTTTGAGTCAGATTCTGATGTTTTTGTGATGTATGGCCCCCGGGTATGGCCATTTTACTTCATGTCCTGAACATGGCATCAAAGTGTTAACAAAAGAACATTCTTTCTAGCAACTGATGGAAACGCATTACAATGTACCACGTTCAATGAAACAAGACCTAGTTAATAAAGAATGATTAACTACATACAAAATCTTATTTGCTTATCTTTACAAGTTGTCTGGTACAGATAAAGTTGAGTTCTGGGCCCTGTATTACAAAGAGTTGATATCAATCGCAACTTATTTGTGATTGATATCAATCACAAGTTCACAACTATGTACATAAGAGATAGGAGACTGCAAACTTGTGATTGATTTAGGGACTTGATATTGATTCGGATCAATATCAACTCTTTGTAAGACGGGGCCCAGGTCATGCGAATGCATTCTCAAAGAAACGATCAGAAAAGTTTGATCATCTATAGGCGATCTAGCATATAGGTATCGGTGTGTACTGTAAGGTTCTGGAATCATCAAAATGATAAGAAATTTGGCCCGGTCTTGGTAAAGTTCTCGATGACGCCCCAAGTGAATCAAGTGCCTCGATACAAACTATTTAATTCACCTGATAAGAATAATAGCATTTAAATAGACAGAATCCAATCTGCATACATTAGTTGTTGCCACACTTAATACATGCAGTTTGCATTCTGACTATTGCAAATACTAGACAAGTGAAATCATGTGTATTGAGGAACTTCACAGAGACTTATGCATTAAATTTGACAACATGACGAAAATGGCCTATTCCCTGCCACGCAATACAGTACAGATGGGACTACTCGACTAGCACAACTCGTCTCGATGAAGCCACAAAACGGCTTTTTATAAAATTTCAACAACTTATCATCAAGTTTTAAAACAATTCATGTTATATCCATATTCATGCTGTTATAGTTCAGAAAGAATAATCGGAATGATAAACTTACCGAAGAGCCGTTCGCGTCAGGGGCGGATCTAGGGGGGGGGGGAGGGATTAGGGGGTTTAAATCCCCTTGAGCTGGCCACAAAATTTGTTTGTGTTGGTGCTTTCTACCCCCCCCCCCCGAAATATTGGTTGGCACTTGTTTCAAATGAAATAAACAATAATTTAGTGCTCACTGCCCCTCTACCTCCTAATGATAAACTTACCGAAGAGCCGTTCGCGTCAGAGGCGGATCTAGGGGGGGGGGGATTAGGGGGTTTAAATCCCCCTTGAGCTGGCCACAAAAAGTTTTTTGTTGGTGCTTTCTACCCCCCCCCCCCCGAAATATTGGTTGGCACTTGGTGCTCACTGCCCCTCTACCTCCTAAACCCCCCCCCCCCCCACTGAGCGAAATATTGGTCGGCGCGATTTTTTCATATTCTAACCCCCCCCCCCCCCCCCACCCGTAGCAAAAAGCTTGATCCGCCCCTGCGCGTTGAAATTCGTCATCCTTCGTTATAAAACGACGAAATTCCCATACCAAAAATCTTGGGTACAAGCTCACTGATTAACTGTTTATTCACTTGGGACGTCGTTGAGAACGCCCGTAGATTTTGCCACAAACTGTTCTGGATTTCAGTACCTCAGCGGCCACCCCGCTGTTACTATAGTAGCTTCTCGATTTTGCCCACAAACCGCAGATTTTTTGTTCGCAATGAGCTAGCGAAATCTCCCTATATCAAACTGGCAACAACTAATGTATGCAGTTTGGATTCTGTCTGTCTAAATACTATTATTCTTATCAGGTGAATTAAATAGTCTGTATCGAGGCACTTCACAAAGACGTATTCATTAAATTTGGTTTATTACGAAAATTGCCTATTGGCATTGCATTGCGATACCTCCGAACTATACGTACGCGTTCAAAGAAAAGCGAAACCGCGTATTGTAACGAGGGCGGTCTATGTGCGACGGCCGTAACCCTGAGTAATGCTCTGCGTCATAGAAGGTATGTCCGTCGCTGAGCGAAAACTCGCTAATATGGCATCAGTGACGGTATTTCTATCGGTAGGCATTATCTAATCAGTAGTAGATCGAATGAGGCTTGTTTCTAAAATTTGAGACAACCCTAACCCTACCTGACGGACACGGTACTGTATGCAAAGCATTGGGCGCCTAATAGCTACCTTATCGACATCACGCTGGGTTGCTATTTACAGAAAAAAAAACATGCAGCTAATGCTGACTGAATGATTTTTTTATCCAGTGGTTTCTATCTTGCTTTTTTCATCAAAAATTGATTTTACCACAAGATGGCGCTCTCCAATTTCGGGAGATACAATCTTGCAGTTGCGAAACCTCCCTTGAGACAGTCTTTTCTTAAGAACTTCGAAGGGCAAATAAATCTTGTCTTTTAATCTAATGCATATTTCATGACGTAGGCGAACAAAATATTTACTAGCAATCAACTTTCACTACAAACAAGGTATAATAAAATGATTAGAAATCTAAATTCTAAATACTATTGCCTAAATTTCACTGCTAATACTTAACTTGCGTACACAAATGGAGAGCTTTGGGAGCTGTGCTAATTTGTTTCCATTGATCTTAAAAGACGTACAATTTTGCAGGAAAAAATTACCCTTGTCAGTCATTGTGCGTAACAGTGTGTGCATTATGAGACTATGCAGACGTTGTACTGCATTGCCTCCGTACTTTAACATATACCACAGCCGGAGACTGGCAGAGTTAGGCTCTGAACAAGGCTTTAGGGCTTGTGGTAAAGTGTCGAATTAGGACAGGTATGGGAAAATGCATACTGTTTGTAATGGATAATACTACATGTTAAACATCGACAGGAAAATATACGAATAGTTTAACCGCACCAAACAAATTTGAACTCCTACCTATCGTCACAAAAGTGCTCCCTAAAACGAAAGTATGTGTACGTGCAAGTGTGTGCAATTGCTTGTTTTGGAGTACTTATTCATTTCATGACTTGTGGGCTGATAATAATTCACCCTTCATGGCAGCCTTGAAATAATATTTCGTAGTAAATGGTGGTTCATGGACACACCACATCTTTTACTGGTATCTTTTCAATTCTCAAGAGATGTATTGATGACCAAGCCAATGCCAATGTTGGCTTTTTCGTGTTGGTTATATTACGCACAACCAGCCGGCCCATGTATTCTTATTATTAATTGATTAATTAATTAACGGTCACCGTATTTTTTTGAAAGTGGAGGTGAATTGGTATGATCGTATTGACTAAATTTCACACATTTTGTGTCCAAAGTTACCTTCATAGCACATGTAGGTCCTAAAAGTAGGGTGATCACACTACCTGTGCACATAGTCTGCCCCACACACACACACACACAACAGCAATCAGTTGGTAGAAAGAGCAATTTTTTAAAATTTATTTAAAAAAACTAAAAAATATTTTTATTTTTGTATTTCACATATATTTCAAGCATACCTTTAACTACAATTCTCTGTAGTTTTATTGTTATAGGCATGTAGATAATATGTACAATTATTTAATGATAATATTGTCTTTTCAACCATGTGTGACATGGCCCGCTGATCGCCCATTGACTTGCACTGTTATTCTGCGTGGTGAAAAATGCACCTCAATGTATAAAAATCCCCTATAAAAAATGCAATATCCTCATGTGTTTTACTCATTGAATCAATTTGTTGTTTACACTCAAGGTAGCCACAACAGTACTGGGGTCACCGAACTTTTTGTTACTCTGAAATTCAGTCCCTGTGGAATGTTATGGCCTTTTGAATGGTTCCTCGGAAACTCGTCATAAATCCTCAAATCTGACATTTTTTAAAAAGACAAAAATACTGTGATGTAGCTGAAAGTCTGCAGATTCTTATCATTTGATCGGCTTTTTTGAATAATTGGTAAAACACATGAGGAAATAGCTGTGACAGTGATCCAAGTAATTTCCGTCGCCACCGCTGCACGCCACTGCATTGGGCCAATTTGGAATATTTATTTAAGGTTAATATTTGGTATAAATATGATCTATAAATTAAAAAATGCCCCAAAAATGAACAGTTTGACTTTCCAAATTTGCATAATGAGTGCGCGAATATATAATTAGCTGAAACGACCTAATTTGTATATTTGATGAATATTCATGATTTTTTTTTTAAATTTCAAATAAAATATATTTCCATACCTGTCTGATATACATAGGTTTCACTGATGTATCATGTTCGGTTTTTATTTGATTACATATGCGCATATTAATGAGGCGGACTTAGTTATTTTCACATCTTTTTCATATCTGCAGATTCGCAAAAATGGCAAAAATTACTTATTTTGTTGGCTTCTGTTTTCAAAACGGTAATAGATATATGAATATTCTTTTTTGTATTTGTACCACAAAGATGATATGTTTGTGTCTGATAATTTAATTTATTATTTGTGTCCAAGAAAGTGATGAATTAAGTTGTCAACTTTGTCGAATTTTGCAATTTTTGCCAATTTGACCATTTCTGCCAGGTTTTTCGGTAATTTTGCGTTATCAAAAAAATAGTATAAAACCACAACGCATTGACCGATTTAATTTTTTTTTTTTTTTTAAGCTTTCATGAAGCTTGATCATTTGCAATCATCAAATAACACGTGTTTGTTGTACTTATTTTTGGTGTGCTATACCTATAAAAAGGGCACTAAATGTCAAAGATAAGGATAAAAGCAATAACCATGCACTTTGAAGGCATTTTGCGGTCTGAAAACATAACTCAACTATTCCTTATTACAACAGCCACATAATGAAGGAAATTTTCTTTTTTGTCAAGGCATACAAATAAAATGCGTTAAGTGTAAAGGTATATATTATGCAAGCGTATGTCTTGTGGGAAACGTGTAATTTATGTTTTTATTTGTGTATGTGTACTAGCAAGTGTGTGTGCTAGTGCTTGTTTTGGAGTACTTCTTCATCTCGTGGCTTGTAGGCTGATGATAATTCACCCTTCATGGCAGCCTTGAAATAATATTTCGTAGTACATTTTAGTTCATGGACACACCACGTCTTTTACTGGTATCTTTTCAATTATCAAGAGATGTATTGATGACTAGACCTAGACGCGTGGGCACCGTTGAGTAGATCTCTAGTATAATACTGTCTAGATTGACGTACCGAAAAAGGAAAAAAAAACACAAAAACAAACAAACAGGATATATGGGAAACATAATTTATAATGCAATAATAACAACAACATATTAGGCTTTAAATCGCGCTTAATACGGAAAATCGTCTCTCAGCTCTTTACCTTTATCATTATTACCCCGGTCATCTGATACATTCATGCACAGTATGCACCATCTCCACTCCCTGGGGAGTATTATTACCATACGGTAGCCGCGAGGACATATGGAAAATGTTCTATGTGTTCGCCTTCTCCGAAAGATGTGGCAATTTTACAAATTTTACACAATTACATCGATGGTGTCGGTAATATACCATGCCTTTGAAATAGAACAAAACCAGTATTTATGGGAAACTGCATATTAGGTGTAAACAGAAATCAGAATAAAAAAACAAACACAAAACAAATCAAAATCACGAACTTCATATCTATATATTCTTTCGTTCAATACCATTAACACTTTCAACAAAATAAAATCAGATAGAAATCAAAGGGATAGTTGAGTTCTGTTGCAGAGGGCGCTTTACAAAATATTTTGTTGTGAGATAATGAGAATCTGAGTGCCGTCCAATTTGAAAGAATATTCAATTTAAATGACAAAATCAGCTTTGTTTAATCAAAATCGGTTCAGAGACGGCTGAAATATCCATAAATATAGCGGTTTCTAATATTTGTGTACCACCACAAATATTCAAAATTTGAACCAGCAGTTTAACAAAAAACGAAATAGCGCCTCTACGTTGTATTGCAGCCAATGTCGATGTTGGCTTTTTGTTGGCTTTTTTGTGTTGGTTATATTACGCACAACCAGCCGGCCCATGTATTGTTATTATTAATAAATTAATTAATTAACGGTCACCGTGTTTTTCGGAAAGAGGAGCTGAATTGGTATGATCGTATCGGCTAAATTTCACACAGGTCTAAAGTTACCTTCATAGCAAATTTAGGTCCTACAAGAGCACTAGAAATGTCAAAGATAAGACTAAAAGTAATAACCATGCACTTTGAAGGCCTATGCGGTCTGAAAACAGAACTCAACTGTCCCTTTAATTACAACAGCCACATAATGAAGGAAATGTTCTTCTTTTCAAGGCATACAAATAAAACGGTTAAGTGTAAAAGTATATATTATGCAAGCGTATGTCTTTTGGGAAACGTGTAATGTATGTTTTTGTTTATGTTTGTGTACGTGCAAGTGTGTGTGCAAGTGCTTGTTTTGGAGTACTTATTCATTTCGTGACTTGGAGGCTGATGATAATTCACCCTTCATGGCAGCCTTGAAATAATATTTCGTAGTACATTTTAGTTCATGGACACACCACGTCTTTTACTGGTATCTTTTCAATTATCAAGAGATGTATCGGTGACTAGACCTATACGCGTGGGCAACGCTGAGTAGATCTCTAGTATAATACTGTCTAGATTGACGTACCGAAAAAGGAAAAAAAGATACAAAAACAAACAGGATATATGGGAAACATAATCTATAATTCAATAATAACAATGAATTAGGTTTTATATAGCGCTTGATACGGAACAACGTCTCTATTTAAAGCACTCTACAGATATCATCATTACCACGGATTGGATTTATTCATGTACAGTACGCACCATTTCCACTCCCTTAGGAGAATTCTTACCATTATGGTAACCGCGAGGATATAGAAATCGCCTTCTCCGAAAGATGTGGCAATTGAACAAAAAGTACAGCAGTGGTGTGGGTAAAATACCATGCCTTTAAAAAGGAACAAAACCAGGATTTATGGGAAACTGCATATTAGGTGTAAAAAGAAATTAAAAAAAAAGAATCCCCCACCTCATATCTATATATTGTTTCGTGCAATACCATTTACACTTTCAACAAAATAAGTCGTTGACAATCAGAAACTCTCTGTTGTTCTTATAGTTCATGGATATAAGGGGTCATGGCTAGCCTCTTGACTTGATTTGAGATTAAAAATTTGCTGGTATCTGTTTAAATCTTGAGGGATCTCTTGCGTTTGTCCTTATATAAAGCTGGGATATGGAGAAGTGCATCACATCGATAATCACCAACATCCACCAGTTCCTTCAGCAGCCGAGATCGAGTCCACAAAGGCAAATTAAACGTGAGTATAAGTTTATTAGTAATACGTTTCTTGATTTATTCAATTCAATTAAATTCAAAGAAACATTTATTTTCTTCCTTTTCTTTTTACATATCAACAATAGTTATACTTTCATACTTATAATATGGCATGGGAAATTTAAAATAGAAATAGTTTTATATAGGGACGACGGCGTACTTCTTAAAATCATAATTCATGGATTGGATACGCCTTATGTCAATACAATATAAATAGTTAACAACAAAAAGAAGAATAGAAGAATAATAGAAGAAAAATAAAGGGAAAGAGTGTAAGATCCAGTACAGTTGTTGAAAACATACTGTAAGAAATAACATGAGAGCGAGCGCATAATCAAGCAGCAAAAGGTGAAGTCCTAGTCAGCGGGTTACGAAAACGCGTACATGTTTTGATTGGGTTGGTTGATTCTATTGGTATGATTAAAGATTTTTTTTTTTTTGGGGGGGGGGGGTGGGGGAATTAATACAACCAGTATCGATCAATAAAAAACTTGGAATTTCGTTTCCCCTTTTTATTCTGGGGGAAGAGCAAATTAGATTCGTTAAAATAATGTGATATAAATATGATGAATACTAGATTAGAGGTAAATGTAAACGAGAGTATCTTTGCATTTATTTACACGATCACAGAGGCTTCGATCAACTCGGGCAATTACACTGCGCGAACATGACAAGAAAATATCCAAATCATAGCTATCTGAACAAGATTTCTACGTTTGATTATCGTTGGCCACGACCTGGGTTTACACTACCGTAGCAATTCTATCTCTTGCAAAGAATCTTAACTTGTCTAGAATATTCAGCGGTGAAGAGAGAATTTTCTTACCGGGGACGAGGAAGAAGTCCCCCCCCCCCCCAAAAAAAAAAAAAAAAAAAAAAAAAATGTCCTTTGTTGATTAAGATATTTATTGATTCTGAAGTAAAACGGCACCCTTTCTCCTTTTCAGTATGAGTCTGCAAACACTAAAGGATTGGCTATTATGTACATTGCTAGGTGCTTTATAGAGGTCTGGGCCAAACATCCTGGCAAGGAGATGGTACCAATAAACACACCGTTTTTTTTTTTTTTTTTTTGGGGGGGGGGGGGGGGGCCGGGCTGGCAACGTACTATAAGTGCTTTAAAGCCCAAGTCCACTCCAAAAATAACTTGGTTTCAATAGAAGCAGAAAAATCAGACTAATCAATCAAAACAAGTTTGAGCAAAATCGGATAACTAATAAGAAAGTTATGAATTTGTAATGACATTAAATAATTTGAAAATCACTAGACAAATTGGCAACTCACTCATGAGTCTGTGACGTCATGTCCTCACTATCCACTAATTATTTTCTTTATATTGATGATATAAATTTTCAATTTTCTCCTTAAGAATCTTATTTCTTCACACTAGCATCCAAGTTAAATTGATAGTAATATGTTTTTGTGTGGATGCACTAATATAGAGTATTTTTTCCAGTTAAACCATGACAAATGTGAATTTTGATAAACTCTTTATATACAAATCAATAATTATGAATATACAATATTCAGAAAATAGAATAAATTCTTCAAAGTTCATAAAAGATTTTGTGAAATGTCATGCACGCAATATGACACAAATCATATAACCTGGGCAAAGTCATGGGGAAATCAAGTTTTGGGGAATAAAAAGGGACATTAATGGGATTAAACTATTTAAAGCAATTGATAAATAGTGAGGACATGACGTCACAAACTGATAACCATCTTGGCAATTTGTGTTGTGATTCTCACTGTTCCATAGTTTTACATACTAAAAAAAAAAAAAAACTTTTTTAATAGTTATCCGATTTTGCTCAAAGTTTTTTGATTGGTTTGTCTGATTTTTCTGCTTTTATTGAAAGTAAGTTATTTTTCGAGTAGACTTTTCCTTTAAAGATACTATGTCCCTTTTGCAGCCAACATCAAATTCCGTAGAACTTTGCAGGAATTATGGATATGTCATGTATGTCCTATATCTGTGAAATTTAAACTTTAGCAGTTTCCTAATATTCAAATTATGCAGGGAAAGCCGTTTACTTGCTAGACTTCACTGTCAGACACTATTGAGTGACTGACTGGCTTTTGTTCTTCTTTGGTAATAACATATATAAAATGAACTGTAAAGGGTATATGAGCATTTGTCTACATCAATAACCCACTTCTTGTAATGGCCAACAATAAACTGATTGAATCTTTGCGCAGCATAAAACATACGACAATTCGGTACAATGGTCTGAAAATCAGACTATTAATTACTGGCTCTATAGCTCCTAAGTCCATTTGACAACTAATAGTCATTATTTTGCCACTTAAAGACATTTTCAAGCCTCCCCCTTTTTTTAGGGAAGTTCTAAATTAGTATTATCTTTCAAATGCTGTTGGAATTTAACCTTTTCATTTTTTTGGCCTGCAAAAGGGACATAGTACCTTTAAGGGTACACCAGATGGAACATACATGATTCGTAATTCTTGGGTGTAAATTAAAGCCGTTAAGTTGGAATCGTTTCTCACTCTTCTCCATTTACTCTCCAGTAATCAACATGAAGCTTCTGCTCGCATCCATTGCCGTTCTAGCTGTGGTAGTTCACGGCTTAGATGAAAATGTGTATCGTCCATGCCCTCAGTTCTGGCTGTCATTTAACGGGAACTGCTACCGTTACTTCGGGGACCGGGTCACTTGGGAAGCGGCTCGGGATCGCTGCAGGGATCACTACTCCTTGAATGGACGGGCTGATCTGGTTTCCATCCACACGGAACAGGAGAACGCCTTCGCTTACGACCTTTTCCGCTCTTCTGCAGGCAACACACCGTCGGTAAATATGTGTGACCTAGCTTATACTGTTAATTAAAGGTAAATCCTGCCTTAATAGCAAACTACTATACAAGAAAGCAGGAAAATCAGTAAAGCATACAATCGGACTGAAATTATGAAAATTATGAATTTTTGAAAGCAACAATCACTATAGGTATGCGTTCTTCAAATTGGCTGAATCCGCAACGTCTTCGCGATTTAGTGGCGGACAACTTTACCGTTTGTTTAAATTTCTCTTTTGGACCAAAATGTCAATTGGGACGGTCATTTCTTGTTATAGGACCTGTAAATAATGCACTCTCCATAACATATGTGAGAAATGCCCCAAGGGTGAAGGCAACAGAAATTAGTGATGTTTTTGTACAGGACCAATGAGAGAGTTATCGATTATTAAGTCACAATCCACTGACAAAATTACCAATTTCATATCCGCATAGGTGTATATAGCGACCTAATTTCAATCATAACTTTAGTAATATTGGTCCGATTTATTTCTAACTTTCGCCAAGCTGTTTCTCTGACTCTCCTGCTCCCCACCCCTCATTTCCTTGGCTAAAGTAACGTAAACTGTCGCTCATATAGTTGGAATATTTTTTTAAACTTCAATTTATGGAATTGTTTTGATAATGATTTATTCCAAATAGATCTAGATAATAGTATACATTCTCAGATTTTATTGAATAATAATTTGCCAGTATTTGTTTTGCGTGACTGCTAAAGCATGTGTATGCTACTATGCTACAACTAGGGACCTACGCCCTTAAGTCATAAATGACAGTGATGAGGATTAATGCCCCACAAAAGGGCACTATATAGCACATCGACATGTTTTTTTTTTATCCTGGGGCCTCATAGTTGCGAGGCGATTGCTTTGCCACTGAACCATGACTGAACGCAGCGGGGGCTAGGGTAGGGAGAAGTTCCCATAAATAAATAAAAAATAAAGAAAATGCAATGAATTTTAAATAATTGATTGAACCCCCCCCCCCGGTCCCCAACCTAATACAATCTTCTGTGTGCCCATACCTTGAGCCATAATGCAAGGTGTATAAGTGCCATGGGTATCACGGCGTCACTGATATGAGCACTATCTAAGTAAACAATGATGAATTCACTTTTCTTCTGATCTGATTTTGCTGATTTTGTTTTTACTGATTTCTTTGTTTTTTTTTCGACAGGTGGGGCCGCCATTTTATGGGGCTTGGATCGGTGCCTACCAGACAACACCAGGCTCAACCGGACCTTTCATTTGGACTGATGGATCCAGTCTAAACTTCGAGCGATGGGCGACCGGTCAGCCGAACAACTACGCGAACAACCAGGACTGCGTCCATTTGTGGCGTGCGAACGCAGGAGATGATATCCTCCAGCCTTGGAGCGACCTTTCCTGTGAAATAGACCTGCTGCCTTTCATTTGTAAGGTGGCTCCAAATTAGAAATCCCGATTCGGCTGTACCCTGAATTCGAAGCTTCCTTGATATATCTGTATGGTTAAGACTACAATTTCAATTCTTTGACATTCTGAAAACCTTGGAAACTAGTAGTGCTAGCAGCATAGATTTACTAAGTAGGGCCATCATAACGTTCTGAAGGTGTGGCATGTATGACCAATTCTATTTTCCACAGTCCATAAGTCAGTCTTTTTTTCTTTCGCTTTATTGCAAGAGACATTTTTAACAGTTTGGGAAAGGTTTACATCCAGTTTTTTTTTCTTCTAGTTTAGTATTAAAAAAAATCCGGCCCATTATTAGGCAATTAAGGCGTCTTCACAGATCATGGCTTAATAACCAACCGTTTTTTGTTCTTGGGTGTTAAGGCTCTTCAAGCCCTTTAAAACATATTTTTAAAGAAAATATATGGAGCAATTGGGAAAGGTTGATTACAAAGTATTTGAGAATTGCTGTATAAGCTGAGGTTATAGAATAATCAAAATGATTGAAAAAGAGATTCGATTTTTAATAGTCACTTTCAGTGCTCACAGAAATAGGTATATGGGACACCCACGTGTGGCATGTGAGTTTGGTTCAATATTTTCAGCTATTTCTCGTTATATTTCAGAATTATAGGCATTTACAGAGCGATTCATATCAGATGACATTTTGGACCTGATATTATTAAAGCTAAAAAGAAGTAACACATTAAAAAGAATGAGAAAAACTCTAAATTCTCATCCCTGTACCGAAACTCAGCCTTCTCTTCACGAGCGAATGCAATGTCAATAAGATGCTAGATCCGTATGGAGTTCCTTTAGATATGATTAAGAAGAATACCTTTAATTGGTTTCAGACTTTTGTCATTGTGTTTAACTGCTGTTCTAGAATTCTAGTCATTAAACTTAGCGTCTATAGATAAGAGTGAAATTTAAACTCACCGTTTTTTTTGTATATGTTTGCCATGAACATCTACAAAATGTGATCAGATAAATTATGCTTCTTAAAATTAAAGATATATTATTTGAAAAGGCGAATTATTGTAACGTACCACTAAACATATGTTTCATTATATACCTTTTTTTTTTTTAGTGATTCCTTTCTTTCTCTTATTGCACTTTTTGCAACTTATTTCCTTTCTACTATTCAATTAAGCAAACACTGTGTTATGTTTTTACAGCTGGAGTAAACGAATTACAGGTCATATCTAACATTATTTCTTGTTTGTTTGCTTGTTTGTTTTTATTTACGATTGCGTTCAAGGTTAGTCATGAGTGAGGATAGTAATGGGGACTGAGTATGAAGAGAGGGATGTATAAAGTGGATCGGAATCATTTATTTCGTCTGTGTACGAAAGCATTTGTCCAGTAATCTATGGGTCGATGTTCCCTGCATGATTCACTTATTTCGGACTTGATTTCATGCGTTTAGGACTAAAGACTTCCTTTAAACTAGATCTTCACTATCATAAAAACTTCAAGCGAAAATATTTTTTTGTTATGGGAGCCATGACCTGCATATTATACCCATCGTTTCCTAGTACCCCCGGCAGGGCTCCGCCCCTGGACCCCATCCGTAAAAACAGAAGTGGATCACAAGACAAAAATTTGATGTATAAAGTTATCTTTAGGAGAGAGAGAGAGAGAGTGAGAGTGCGTGTGTGTGTTTTATTTATCAAGACGGCTTCTTGAAGGTTCTGATAATGCCGAAGTGCTAAAATCCGAGAGCTGTAAGAGGCTAACCACCCGTCACCCCCCCTTTTTGTTTGTTGAAAGTCCTGAATCCGGCACTGCAGAAGTAAATGGACATGAACTTATGCCATGACATAAGTTAGTAGGAGAAGAACTTGCAACATACCAAGGAAAATTCCTCCTTTTTTAAATAATGGGCGTTTATCAATCTGGCAAGCGATTGTGAACAATAATGAAATTTTCCTTTTGATCGGAAGTATAATTCAATAGGATTAAAAAGCTATTCCTAGTCTGGTTAAGTGACTGCTAGCAAGAAAGCACGTTTTTGCTTCTTCCTGCGAGCAATTACTTGGATGGAATATCTGAACATGCAAGAAAAACTTTTAAAAACTTGGAAAGTGTTTAGCGGTTGTCCCAGATTATAATCTTCACCACACCGATCTTCCCGTACTTGTTGCAAGCAGAATATGACGAGATCCCCGGATTTCTACGTCCGGCGGAGAGGCTTGGCGTACATGTTCGTTGATAGTGCCATCTTCGGCGGCTTGAAGGAAGTGTAGGGAATATCTCAGACTTACAATATAAGAACCGGCTAGTTTTTATATGGCATTAGTCCAGAAACTAGCCGGTTCTTATATTTCATCTCTGCGATATTCCCTACACTTCCTTCAAGCCGCCAAAGATGGCACTACAAACGAACTCGTACGCCAGCCTATCCGCTGGGCGTAGAAGTTCGGGGATCTTAAAATCATAAAATGACTTTACGTCGAGATGGCGCTATCCAATTTAGGGATATACAACGTTGCATTCGTGAAACCTCCAGTGAAACACTCTTTCCCTTGGACTTCGAAGGGCAAAAATACCGTATATGTTGTTTATCCTAATGGGTATTTCACGACTTGGGCGACCAGACTAACTATTATCAATCAACTTTCACTACATCTAAGGTCTAATAACATCAACAGAAATATAAATTCTAAATACTATTGCGTAAAAGTACACTACTATACTTAAACTAGTCTCCATCACACCAACGCAATATGCGACATCCCCCTACATAATTGCTGTCAGCCGAAGGTGGCGTGATCATTAAATTAGGAGTCCCAGCGAAAAAAAAAAAAACCCTTGTCAATCATTGTGCGTAACAGTATGTACACTGTGAGACTATGCTGACGTTGCACTGCGTTACTTCATTCCTTTAACAGCTGACACAGCCAGGAACTGGCAGAGCTACGTCAAATTAAAATCTGTGCCTTAAAAACTAAGAATAGTTTGAAAAAGGTTTTTAAAAGAGTAAAGAAGTATTTTTGTTGCTCTTATGATTATGATTACAAAGATAGACATTTTTCTACTTTTTAATCAAACGATTATTGACATTCTTCTTTGTGATAGTTTATTTGTTTTTTGCGCTCTATGTAACACCTTAACAAACACCTCCACCTCCGGCTCGCAGGCCCCGAGAAGAATGGGTAAGATAGGACTCTGTGAGACCCCAGCTGTTATCTTGGTCACTACACGACTGCGAGTCACAGTCTTTTGGCACAGGAAAAAAAAAGGTAAATTGCTTAAACACACGAATCTATCGTTGTGCCTAACGATATGGATATTAAATCCATGAACGAGATAGACTTTGACTTGTATAGGCCTACTTAAACGTAGTATAGGATTTCCCGGCCAAATTCGCGTGTTTGTCATTCGAATTCATTTACTTTGCATTTAAGTTAGCGCAGATCGGCTTTGCCATGCCAATTATCATTCAATTTTCCAGTTTTTGTATTTAATTTAGGATTTTGGTCGAAGGGTTTCATAGATCTGTCATTCAATTTAGAAACTGCTCAACTAGCATTCAAATTAATATTCACTTGTCGAAGCGTAATTTTTATCATTCAAATTAACACCTGTCATTCGTATTCGTAATATTTTTATTCAAGTTAGGAATGTTAGGGGGAAGAATTGCAACAAACTTTTACAGTTTTTAAATAATGCAGTAAAAATGCATGATTTGCCATTGGGGTCTTAGCTGTTATTACATTTATTTATTTTCAGGACAATGCAGATGGGTGTAGTCAGACATAAAGTACAGAGGGGCGAAATCAAGGGATATGGCATTTCTGCACGGACATGTTCATATACCCGGGAAAGGTGGGGGTACCCTCAATCGCCCCTTTTTACTACAGACTCGGAATTTTACAAAAGTAATTCACATCGTCTCTAATACCCAGCACACCACTCGGTTTTTCTTAAAGGGTTCCATAGTTTACTTGCCCGCCAGCAGATCGATGGCTAAAGAAAAGGCTAAACAATGAATCATGTTCAAAGTGTTGACTCTAGTACCTACCCCAGTCACAATATTGTACCCTTCTTCCATAATGAAATTATGATGAAATTATGATAAATTAATGATGAAATTATGATAAATTAATGATGAAATTATGATAAATTTATGATGAAACATAAGACAAACAACTTCCTTACATGAACAATTACAAATATACTGAGACCATCAGGTCCGTAGATGCAAGTCGTGTTTTTCTTCTTAACAATCAAAAATTTAAATGCTGATGAATATCAGATAAATCTAATAAGTATAAGTGTATAAATGCAAGAAAATGAAATATGATGAAATACACATGAAAAAACAATCTTGAAAGAAAAAAATTGAGCTATAAAAAGTGTGTAATAAACGAGAAAATGTATATTGACCATCAATTTAATTGCACAAAGTGTTAATTTGAATGCTACAAATGAATTAGAATGCTAGAAGCACACCGTCGCGTTGTCAGAAAATCGTGTTGCGCCAAATTGAATGACCAAATAGCGAAAGAAGCACATTGTTCATTAATTTGAATGAAACATACGCAGATTCTAACGAAAATTCCATAGATTTGAAAACTAGAAAAGGGAATATAAACCCGAGATATGCCTGGCTGCACTAAAACCGTCGAAATTGAACGCAAGACAAATTAATTTGAATGACAACCTCGCGAATTTGGCCGGGAAATCCTATATTAATGACCTTCTTACTTTCGCCATGGTCAAGGAATCCATTCAAGGAAACGTGTATGTTCGAAAAGACTCTGATTTGACACTTTACTTTACTAAAATTCAAAAGCATTGAGCAGAGTCTAGCTCTGCCAGTCTCTGGTTGCATCAAATCAGCTAAGTGGAGGCTTTGCAGTATGCCCTCAGTCTAGTCTCACTGTGCATACATTGTTACACACAGCTACCGCCAAGGCTTTGTGTCTAGCTGCAAACTATCAGGACATCTGCCTCGTACAAGTAGGCCTGCAGCAAAAATAGTATACTTTGTTTTCGAGATCTTGTTTGGGGACTTTCCCCATATTTTCACAAAGTAGGCCTCATATGGAAACGTTTGCTTGTATTTGTCTCATAAAAGAAGTTGATCACAAACTGACTCCCACACGGTATTGAGTGCTCAGGGGTCACAGGCCACTGGCTTCATCGGGCAGGTAGTTCCATTATGTGAATGGGTAAACTAACTATTACAAAATGAGGGGAAACATTACATTGTACAATAGGGACACACATTGTTTTTATTGTGCAGAACATACTCTTTTATTGACTTACTTATTGCATGAAACTATAAAACCAAAATGCATTTTGTATTCTAACAATTGGAGTACAAAGAATAATAACAGGTGAATGAAATGCATAAACACCACTGGGCACAAACACCTGGGGAGGAAGCATTCATAAATTTGAACATAATAGTTGATAAACGACTCCGATGAAACTATAAAACCAAAATGGTATTTGCGTTCTGGCAATTGGAGTACAAAGAATGATAGCAGGTGAATGAAATGCTTCAACAGCAACACAAACATCTGGGAAGCTAGGAAGCATCCATAAATTTGAATAATTTAGTTGATAAACGACTCCGCATTTGGACGTTCGTTGGAGCAGAAAGCAGTGGATTCTTAACAACACGAACCCATTTAACAGAATGTCGGAACGTAAATTAAATTTGGCGCGGTTGGAAAATGCATCTTTCTACCCTGCGACTTTAATGGTTGGATCCAGTAAAATAAAACAGTAAAATGGCTCTTATTTAATATTACTCATTAAATAAATCCCGAAACTTCAGTGATATCAGAAAAAATATGTTAAATCTTACTAATAGTTAAAAAAAAGATGTATAAACATTGTGAAAGTGTCGCATATGGGCCGAATACGAAATGCATGTTAATGATTTCCTGTTATTTTAAACTCTCATGACTTTTTCTTTCATCATCCGGAGGCAGAGGTCACCTCAGATGATCAATGGATCAACAGTCTCTACAAAAGTCTCAGAAAACTTAAAAAATTAAAGAAGAGAAGGGGGAGAGGGGAGAGAAGGGATAGCAAGGGAGAGGGGGAGAGAGAGAGAGAGAGAGGGAGTGATAAAGAGAGAGAGAGAGAGAGAGTGAGAGTGAGAGAGGGGGAGATAGAGAGAAAGAGTCAAGAAATATTGCCTTTGACAAATTGTAGTAAGAACAAATAAATATTGGGCGTATTCCTCTAAATTTAATGTTATGATAATTAAGTTTATTTGGCATCATCAGAAACATTACAATACATAAATCCAGAATAAGTTATAGGCCAGGACCTCTAAGAAGCAACTTGTGCTTGTACATGGGGCGCCTATCAGGGTAAACACAATATTAAATTGAATATAGCGAATAAATAAAACCTACTCTATAAATACGTACATTAAGAAGTAGAAAGGAGAAAAGGACCGACCATTAAATATCAGCAGATATCATCCATGTATATGCACACACCAACAATCACACACAAACACACATTAGCAATACAAACAAAAAGGGAGAGTTCAGAATGAGAAGAGGTGGGAACGAGAAAGAGAAGAAAGGGAAGAGGAGAGAATTAGAAAGATAAGAAGGGTCTACTCAGTCAAAGATAACAATTATTTAAAAAATGAAGCGTTAGAAAAGAGTTCTAAAAGAAGAAAGTGTGGAGCTGTATTTAAGGTGATTACAAATTTAATTCCATTCATGTACTCCTGTAAAACGGATAATGGTACTTAACGTTCAACGAGTAGTGGGAACACAAAGGTTATCCCTTCAACGAGTGTCTCGTATTGAATGGAGAATTAGTTCTAAACATATTATCGAAAAATACTGGGAGATACTTTCAAATTAAAACTGATAGTTCAAGCTTTAAGAGAAATTTTAATTTAAAGGCATCGTTTAACAACGTTAGATCTGAGATGCATGACCTAGTGTCTGTGATTTGGTGTATTATTGAAGCCCTAACAAAAATTGCGCCTCAAAATGATCATGAAGTGCCTCAAAAAGTTAAAATATTTGACTGACCGGTTTTACCATACTCATTGTTCCCAATTGACTGTAGTGTTTATATAAAAACCTTTAGGAAAACGAAATTTTAAATTTCGATTTCCAATCATAAATATCTGGATAATCAGACAGGCGATCGGCTTGTAAAATTCATTGGGTTCCTGACTGACCTAAAGGTTTATAATTACCATTGCAGCATGAGCTTAATCCAGGATTTGATTTCAGGATTTAAGACAAAGTTACCCAAATCCCTTTAAGAAATAGTGGTAGAGTCGGATTGCGAAAGTCACTCCTTTTTTATCAGTCGTATTGCGCGTTTTTGCAAAATATATATAGTTTATCAATAAAGATTGGTGGGTATTAACATCTGAGTTTGGATAAAACACCTTTTCTTCATAAAATCTTGGAATATATTAGCAATGTGATACTTCCAGTCAAGTTAGTCATACATAAAAATGCCTAAGAAACTTATAAATGACTCAGTACATGTGTATTTTCAATTCTTATCGGGTCAGCGTTTGATGGATTATTTTTCCAGTTAGAATGGAATAAAACATAATTTGTCTTTTAAAAATCCAATACTAGCTTGTTACATCTGAACCAGTCGTATCACATTTGGAATTAGGTGATCTGCCGTATAGCGTAGCAGAGCATTTATTGATTTCGTCAGAATATATTCTTTTTAGGTAATCTGCCGTATAGCGTAGCAGAGCACTTAGCAATTTCGTCAGAATCTAAATATTTGTTTCCCTTTCTTTCTCTATGGACTTTGTTCGCTTCAAATTTCAAGAATAAAAAGGTTATTGACAATGCCAAAGACGTTTTCATGACATGTGCCATATGCATGACTATTCTTACACTTTTCTCTTTCCTTTTCTTTCTTTCTCTTTTTGTTTAGCTACCAGAAAAAAAGGGGGGGGGGGGGGTGGCACGGGCCGTCTGAATCCGCGCCTGCTGTTCATGCATACCACTGCCAAATGCGCAGTAGTTTGAAGTTGGACGATATCCGACTCGGCGCCATCTTGAATCGTCTGAAGCTCAATTTAGGAGTAGACATTGATGAATTAATCTTCTTTTGACAAAGTATTCATTATCGAAGGAATTTCTACGTTGACAACGTTCTTTTAGAATTTATATAACGGAGGTTAGACTAGCAGCTGACGTCTATATTTGGGTGAGATTGTAATGTGTGTCGCTTTGATAAAGTATGAAAAATTTGTGATGTTAAGCACGGAAGTGAGATAAAAATGTAAAAGAGAAGAAACGAGTGGTTGTTGGTAGACTATTTGGGGTGCATTTCTGAGTTTGTGAGAAGAAGTGTTAGAGGCAATCTGGAGGAGTAAAGAAGGTGATATATATTCATTTTTCTTAAATTAAAAATTACACATAACATGAAATAATCTTTTACATAAAAAAGAGACAGGTAATTTATTTCATGATGTGGATAAAACGGAATGAAGCAGTATAGTTTAGTTCTATGTTCTTCTATATGAATTCAGGCTTAAAACTAAGTATGTAGTAGATCCCCTCTTTCTATTCCCTCTCTGCTTTGTATCTCTCTTTGGTTTGCTCCCTCTTCCCCCTCCGGTGTATACATGTATATCTGATCAATTAAGCAATTTATTATAGAAAAATTTGTAATGCAGGGAAGATGGCGTGTTTCTTAAAAGCATATAACTTGTATGCATGTGTCGGATACGGCGTATATCAATAAAATATAATTACATGTATATATATCAGAACAAAAAGAAGAATAATATAATAAAAGATCAAATAGAAAAAGGGAAGGGGGTTTCAATATAACCAGTAAAAGTACTCGGATTCTTTTTTCCCTTTTTTATTCTACGCTTTCTCGGCTGGGGGAGAGCTGCAGATAAGATCCATTAAAATAATATTATATAAATATGATTAATAGATTGAAGGTACATGTAATCGAGATTGTCTTTGCATTTTTAATAACACAATCTCAGAGGCTTTCCAAAATTAAAGCTCGGACAATTTCACAGCGCGAACAAACGGATAAACTAAAAACAGTTACGAGAATCTATCAAGTGAATTGAATAGCAAACTGAAATGGATGCCAATTGAGAAACGTTTTGAATTTCAGCTTGTCAATATGATGTACAAATGCGCACGTAATTTGGCGCCTTCAATTTTACGAGAAACTTGAATTAAAGTAAGTGACATTCATCGAGGCGCGGATCCAGGATTTCTTAGGGGAGGGGACCAATTTCTTTTTTTGGGGTCCTCAAAAATTTTAAAAATCGCACCCCCCCCCCTTGAGCGCCAGAGGGGGGGGGGGGGGGGGGGGTGGCATCTCCCAAAAAAGTTAAATTGACGTGTTTTTACACGTTTTTACACGTTTTTCCACAGGGGGGAGGGGGAGGCCGGGTCCCCCCCCCCCTCTGGATCCGCCACTGCTTTCATCAGTATAACACGAGGCAGGCAGATGAAGGTTTTCTTTATGTGCCAAAGTATAAAGCAGAATGCTTCAAAGTGACTCGGTAACGTTGTTGAAGGTTGGTGACAAAAATTGGATAATTTTTGTATAAAATGATATTTACTATATTCCTTCTACTATACTAACCATCTGACATGCAAAAAAATCCTGAACAAATTCTCAAACCACCAAGATATGAAGGGTTTTCTTTGAAGGCGTCGATGTACGATACCCTCTAACAGTGATTAACAGTAAATTCTCCCAACCATTTTTGAATTTTCCCAACCGTTTTTCCATGAAAAAAATACATAAAACAGGCTATACAAAATCTGTCAATACTTAACTGTCTGGAGTGGAATGAAGAGCCATTTTATTGCTTTGTGACGATTTACATTAACCTAAAATGTAATTATATTGTAATAATATAGTTGGGAGAATTAAGGAATCGATCAGATCAGTTTTTCTCAATTTGTACCATGAATAATGGTCCGTTTTCACTCAAATGTTCAGATTATCTTTAATTGTACATCTAGCATTGAAGTCACTACCTTTACCTTAGCACCACTATCTCTCATCTGAACAAAGTTACCAAGTCCCTTTAAAGGGATTGGGTAACCTTGTCTCAGATTCTGAAATAAAATCCTGGATTTAGCTTGTGCTGCAATGAAAATGATAAACCTTTAGGTAATTTAGGAACCACATGAATTATACAAGCCGATCGCCTGTCTGATTATAAAGATATTTATGATTTGAAATAGAAATTTAAACATTCGTTTTCCTAACGGTTTTTATAACACTACTGTCTATTGAGAAAAATGAGTATGGTAAAACCGGTCATTCAAATATTTTTTCTTTTTTGAGGCACTTCATGATAATTTTGAAACGCATTTTTGGGGGCTTCAATATTACACCATAACACAGACAATGATAACGCGTATCGTCATTCATCTCAGATTTATCATTGTTAAACGATCTCTTTAAAGGCAAAGTTAAGTTCTGTTTATGCGATTGCATTGTCAAAGAAACGGTGTGTAATCGATCAGAAAGCTTGATCATCTAGCATATACATATTGGTGTGTACTGCAAGGTTCTGGAATCATCAACATGATAATAAATTTTCGCCCAGTCTTGGTAAAGTTACAAGCACTGTACACAGAAAGATGTAGATGGGACTACACAAACATGTGTCATAACAATCCGTCTCGCTTTTTAAGCTGTTCCGTTTGAAAAGCAATGCTTTTCAGGGAACATTTATTATTTGATCTTCTACACTTGCATAATATTAACAATGATACCGCTCACAAATTATTTTTCACCTCTTCCCAGAACTCAACCTTCTCATTAAAACGTAGCCCCGTCGTATCGTCAATTAGTGGAATCAGTTGGATTGAGAATGGCAAGCTTTGTGAACACATTTATCACGTGGAAGGTGATAAGAAATGTATTTCAAAAAACATCTAAAGTAACAAGTATAATACAAATGAATATAGATGACCAAATGGTTGAAGATAAAAATATTATAGTGGAAAAGTTTAATGAATATTTTTGTAATATTGGTCCGAATCTGAAAAAAAATATTCCAAACAGTCAAACTGATTTTCATGATTACTTAGGGGAGCCTTCCAAAGTTGCGACTGTGCCCGAACGCGTCGGGGCGCCATGAATAGAAAGGTTGCGCCTCAAGAAACGCAAAGGGGCACCAAGGGGCGCAAAGGGGCGTGACAGTTACCCTCACCTGATTCTTGCATATGAAAAGAAACTGTCTATTGTTGGTATAAACCCGCTCTATTCTTCTTGCGCCCTTTTGCGCCCTACCAGACGATGGAAGATTATCTCTCCCGCCATTGTTCTCGCTCGTGATGCGCGATGCACAACGGTACAGCTTAAACTTGCTATACAGAAAGTATTTGTCAGCCAAAGCCTGCCTTTCCCTCTTCCTGTTCTCGTACTAATAAACATCCCATTGTTTGTAAAAACTTGATGTATTCTTCTCGCTTTGCGATCTATTCTTCTCGCGCCGTTTTGTGTCGCAACGGGCGGGGGTATTATCTTTCCTATTATTGTGGAAGCTTTGCGATGTACATTGCTAAAGCACAGCCTGAACTTGTCTAGTGGGAGCGTTTTTGTTTTGGGGGGCAATCAACACACTCGTTCATCTTGATCAGAATAAATTATGATATTTTTTTTCTGTTGTTGGTTTAATACGCCTCCTTTTAAAATTTGTGCCGACTGTATGGAATGTGAAATAAAGATGACTATGTACGATGAATGGTTGTTTAATTGCGAGCTTGATTGTCCCCAACAAGAAAAAGTAAAAGAAAAATGAGTGAATGAATACATGTATGCGGTTATAGTCGGAAAACTGATGACTGTTTGGGACGGTTGTGTATGTTTGTAATTCGAATGATTATCAACATATTTGTATAATTTCCACGTCGCGATATTATCCTAGCGTCGTAATGGACAAAGGAATTATCATTCTCTCCCGTCATTATTCACGCTACTTGTAGCACATTGCCACAGCCTGAGCTTGGAAGCACTTATATTTTGTCAGTCAAATCCTTTTTTTTTTCTTCTCCTCTCTTGACTTGGTTCTAATAAACAACCCATATCGTATTAAAATAAAACTCTATGTATTCTTTTTGCGTCGTGTCTTTTCTTCTCATGCCGTTCTTTGCAATAGTCAGACGGGAGAGTTTGACATTGTTTTGGTAATCAATGAACTCACGGTGCGTCATGATCAGTACAGGAAATCTTTATAAAATGCATTATAACAATACTAATGGTAATAATAACAATAATTCTAAAGTGACTTTTTTAAACACTCTTTCATACCCTCCCCCCAAGTTAGTATAGATATGAATCGACGAAAATCTGAACGGATGTATTTTTTGATATTTCAGCTGTTTCTGAACTGTTTTTGATCAAGTTACGTTAATTCTATCATTAACCAAAATTGTATACTCTTTCTAATTTGACAAATTTTCGCAAAAAAAGTATAGTAAAATTGGCCGCGTATAATCGGCTTTGCAATCTGTATACAAGTTCATGTCATATCCAGTGGCGTACGCAGGATTTTCCTATAATAAATATAAGGTATGATGTGTACATCACAAGGGATAATTATGTTATAATAATTCATCTCAAGGAAGAGATGTTGTCGGCGTACACGGTACAAGCAAATGAAGGAATAGAAACATTATTAAACAAAAATGAAGATGGAAAACGACATTGCCAGATAGACAGAGAGACAGACAGGGAGAGGGAAAAAGAGAGAGAGAGAGAGAGAGAGAGAGGTGGAGGGAGAGATAGAAAATTGGACGTCACGGTAGTCCGTACTGTATTTATTTATATGATATTTGTCTCTCCGATCACCCCCCCCCCCCCAGCTCCGATTTTGTTTCCCCTTTAGTTTGTCCTTTTTTATATATAGATATCTTTTCGCTGAAGACTAATGTCCGACGCATAACAGTATTGTCAATATAGCATAATAAACATTTTTTATATCAATTTGATGCAACAGAGATTTTCATTCAAAAGTTTTACTTTGTATAATTATTGTACATTAATATTCCTCGCATTTCGACATTATCAGCCGCTCGTTTTCTATTTCGCTCCCTATAATAAACATACGGTATAATAAATTGTGTACATCATTATTATTTTATAATAATTTATCTCAAAGAAGGAATTGTGCCGGCAAACAAGCAAATGGCGGAACAACATTGGCAGAAAGACGGAGAGACAGACAGACAGAGAAAATGACCGAGCGAGAGAGAGAGAGAGAGTGTGAATGGGAGACACACACATGCACACACATAGAAAGAGAGAAAAAACAATCATCTTGCATGATTGTTGCCTTTGAATGATTGTTTCAGATAGGGTAAAGTCTGGCTTTACGTAATATGATTTTTATTTATGAGTATGTCGGAACGTGGTCCCATTAAAAAAATTAAAAAAAACAGCAACGACAACTGCAAGAATAACAAGACCCTTCCCTCCCCCCAAAACAACAAAAACAGGGTTATAGATACCCTTACCTCACTTCCGCTCTTTGGAGTTTATAACCACGACAACGATCTGTACCCTCCGCAACGTTCATTGTTCCTCTTACGTAACTTTAATAGCTGTGGGATCATGGGCCAAAGACATAGCTCAGTTTCGCATATTCTATGTAGGTCCAAAATACTCCCAGCATTTTTGTGTCGTTCTTATGTACTTTGTCAATACATATATTTACAAACTATAATTGTCGAAATTTGACAATATATTCATACACATTGATATTTAGTAAATAAAACAGACTAATTATTTTGCTCTCCAAGCAATACTTACAAACTATTTCGTTTTCCCTATATCATCTGTTTAGAGAGCGAGAGAGAGAGAGAGACAGAGGGAGAAAGACAGACAGATAGACAGAGAGATGTATAGATAGAGAGAGAGAGAAAGTTGAGTGCATCCGTAGTCTGTACTGTATTTATTTATTATTATGCTATTGTGTCACTCCTTTCACCCCCCCCCCCCCGGCCCCGCCGACGTTCTGGATTCTTCTTTAGTTTAATTTTATCACGTTTATATCTTTTCGCTAAAGTATAATGTCCGACATATATTATAACCGTCAATGTAGGCTGATAAACTATTTTATATTAATTTGATGCAACAGAGATTTACATACAAATCTTTTACTTTTTATAAATTGTGTATTTTTAAATATGTATTTCTAAATAAAAAGAGATGAAGAAGAAAAAGAGGGAATACTATATGTTTAATGGACAAATAAATAGATCTAAACGCAACGATATATTCACAAATCTGAGCGCAGCCCTCTTCGAACGCATTTTCTGCAAATCATGTTATCATGCCGTAGTGCCCAATGCTTGTGAGTGCATGACGAGCCCATTAAATTACAACAGCGCTGTTGACGCGTCTACTTCTTTTAACGTGCAAATGTAAACGTTTTCAGAATTCTTGACAAATTGCGCAAAAAGGAGTCCGAATACGTGTTTAATAATAAATACTTCATTATATAGGATGTCATTAATAATTATGAAAGACCTCCCATAATTATGTAAAGCTATAGAATAACTAACATCGATAAGAATAGAACAAGTTCAATACTACATGTTTAATGGACAAATAAATATATCTAAACGCAACGATATATTCACAAATCTGAGCGCAGCCCTCTTCGAACGCATTTTCTGCAAATCAGCAATGACAATGGAAAAACGCCCTTTCGAAGGGGTCAAGTAAATTTGTGAGATAATATGCCCACTGATAAGATAATGTGAGAAAATCCAAGTTAAAGGTAAAGACCAGTATTGGTAACGCCCCAATTTCAAAAAATGAAATGGAAGCTCTCATTACCAATCATGTGAAAGAATATATTTTGACTAATACATGATGATAACAAATTTGCCGGGAAACCGCCTACTAATTCATATATTTGGTAAATTTGTTTCTCTCATGGACTGTGAGAGATATAGGGTAGTCCCATATACATCTTTCTGTGTATAGTGCTTCTAACTTTACGAAGAATGGGCCAAATTTCTTATCATTTTGATGATTCCAGAACCTTGCAGATGCTAGATGCTAGATGATCAACCTTTTTCTGATCGATTCCACAACGTTTCTTTCACAATGCAATCGCATGACCATTACTGGTCTTTACCTTTAAAGGGAATTAGTAACTTTGTTGACAATTGCAAAAAGTGATGGGTGATTAATAAAATATGTATTGGTATGATCCGATATGTCCACAAAGTAATGTTACTAAATCCCTTTCATAGGATGTAATTTGGCCTAGTAATAAAGTGAAAATGCAAAATGAGCTAACACTTAACATTGATTTTGTACACGGTTATGACTATCCAGTACATAGTGTGACCTCCAAACACTAAGCGTAAACATCTTTATTTTACTTCCACAAATGATTGTTTACAATAGTATATTACGAGTATGGTGATTATGTATGTGTGTGTGGGTAGGGGTGCAGGGTGCTTTTGTGATTAAAGGTACTAGCCGCCTATGAGCGGAACAATGGGCGCAACAACTATTAGCTGCTCAAAGAGCCGTCTTTTGTCATTGTTTTAATAACAAAGTGATTGTAAAAGTTACATGTATTACATGTAACTTATATCCGTAGGCGATATAACACCCAATGTGAACATGACGTGTTCCTCGTTAACACAGTTTAATGAGGATAAAAGTAATAGATTTGTACACAGTCGTATTTATTTGTATTCAGTTGTACATATTAAAATTGTCTAATACATTTGCATATCTTGTTTTCATTTGTTTCAATTATTTGTCTAGAGTGACCGCCATTATTTCGATGCAACAGAGATTTACATTCAATTTGTTTTATACTTTTTATAAGTATTGTACAGTAATATTCTTCTCATTTCGACATTATCAGCCGCTCTTTCTTTATTTCGTTCCCTAGTACTAAACAAAACCTTGCCGATAATTATTGTGTTTAGATCTCCGTCGGGACAACAAAACCTTGCCGATAATTTTTGTTTTTAGATATCCGTCGGGACAACAAAACCTTGCCGATAATTATTGTTTTTAGATCAGAACGTTTAATCTTTGATGAATTTGTATTAGGCCAGTTTCTAATTAATAAAAGCGATCATAAAAATGGCCGCTGGTTACATTATTTGTACCCGACGTCCAGCGAGTCGGGCTTATTTTGCAAGATGGCAGCTGGCATTTATGTATTTTGTTTTCTTTTTATTCAAAAAAAGATAATTTTAACAGTTCGTTTTTCATGTTTTTTCATATTAAAAAAAAAAAAGGAAAATGAAAATAGATACTGAAGTACTGAGCAGTTTCTCAGCGCCCACACGCAATACCCACTTCTATGCGCTCCGCCGCCGACCTCCGAACACTGGAGGTAGGGGAAGTACAACACTTAAGTTCTAGTACACACACAGATAAATGCAGTTAATCTGGCACACTCGACTCTTTTGTGATTAAAGGCATTGCAGTCAAGGTGATTACATAGTAGCTAATTGTCCCTCGCTAGTTAAGAGGATTAGAGATAATTGGATTTACTTGGAGAAGAGGCAAAGGAAAGGACTCAATCCTCAAATTCACCCTGTGAAAGTGATGTCCTGAAACCCGAGTAAGCAGGGACTTAGTAGGGTAAAGGAAGACGGGCCGTTTGCGTCATGGTACACGGTACAAGAAATGGAGGAATAGAAAACATTATACAAAAAAAAAATTGATGCAACAGAGATTTACGTACAAATCTTTTACTTTTACTTAAATTGTGTATTTTTCTCATAAAATTGAGTATCTAAATAAAAAGAGATGACGACGAAGAAGAGGGAGAAGAAGAAGAAGAAGAAGAAGAAGAAGAAGAAGAAGAAAAAAGAAGAAGGGGGAATAAGAGTGAGAAGAAAAAATGCGGAGGAAGAAGAAGAACGAAATAAGAAAGAGAGACAGGGAGAGAAAGACAGACGGACAAACAGAGAGAAAGAGAGAGAGAGAGAAAGAAAGTTGGGCGCATCGGTATATAGCGATATTGCGATGATTAAGAGAACCTACGTTTCTATTTTTTAAATCAATCTTGCATGTGAAAGAACAGATTGATGATATTATGACCTATATTGATCTGATGACGTACGCTTTTCAATATTTCAGTATTTCTCCCTGATTGTTCGACCAACATTACATTGCTATTGTCCAGCTGAGTTTGTATAGGCTTTGCAGTATTGGAAAAGGTTTAAGCACAATTTACCATCCAGCCGGTTTGGTCCATTCTGTACAAACTTTCAGCAAGTGAACGAGTTCAATTAAGCTATCGACCAATTGCCTTCGAGATAATAAACGAAACCAATTAGCTTATTAACCAATCACAAGCATTGCTTTGGAACGCCCCCCTCCCACGGCGACGCAAACAATAGACCGCATCTGATCCGATTAGTGTTTAATAATAAATACTTCATTACATAGGATGTCATTAATAATTATGAAAAACCTCTCATAATTATGTAAAGCTATAGAATAACTAACATCGATAAGAATAGAACAAGTTCAATACTATTTGTTTAATGGACAAATAAATAGATCTAAACGCAACGATATATTCACAAATCTGAGCGCAGCCCTCTTCGAACTATTAGCTGCTCAAAGAGCTGTCTTTTGTCATTGTTTTGCAATAACAAAGTGATTGTAAAAGTTACATGTAATCTAATATCCGTATGCGATATAACACCCAATGTGAACATGACGTGTTTAGGCCTTATAACTATATACAGTGCAAAAAGAAAAGAAGACTTTACTAGCGCTAGCTAACAAAAATGAAACGTCAAAACCTCACGAGCAATTGATGACAACAAATTGTTACGACAATTGCCACTATCAATACAGAAGAAATATTCGATCAAATTTCATGTTTTCATGATTTCGAATTGTTCGAGGTGAAAAGAACGAACATGATCATGCACCCTTTTTTCCCTTCTTAAATCGGTATGCTCTGTTCATTCAAGGTCCCATACGATTCAAGCATAATTTACAATCTTGATTTGCAAATGATAATCTGGTAGAGTATATCGATTTCCCCGATGATACAGATATTCATTTTTCGTAAAATTAATTATGCAGGGAGACAGTGTTCCTTATGATTCGAGCAGAATTTTGGTGAGTGCATTTCGAATAAGAGCGTCTTCCATCTATACCAAAACGTTTTGATGATGCAGGCTCCCGACAATACGGGTATCATTTTTGTAATATCTTTAATTTGCAGATGTTTGTTTGTTTCGTATGACATATTTATAAACGCCCTATAATCTTATTTCAAGAAGAATCTTACAATGCATTTGATTTGATATCATTTTTAAATCACGGGTTTTGAAATACAATAGCTGATATTGCGATGATTTAGAGAACCTACGTTTCTATTTTTTAAATCGATCTTGCATGTGAAAGAACAGATTGATGATATTATGACATATTTTGATCTGATGACAGAACGCTTTTCAATATTTCAGTATTTCTCCCTGATTGTTCGACCAACATTACATTAATGCTATTGTCCAGCTGAGTTTGAATAGGCTTTTCTACCCTCGGCGCTAAAGGGATTGCGGAAAATTTCAACACTATTTGTGTTTCTTGATGACCCAGTAGAACAAGAAATAAGAGCTAGCCCCCCCCCCCCCCCACAAAACAAAAACAAAATGGCCCAAAATAACGCAATTATTATAAATTCCGTCTTCTACTTGATATCAACACATGGATCCTTATTTAAACAGCGAGACAGTTCTGTAACAATGTTACGAGAATCAATTCAACGAATTGTCATGGCCTGTATTTGTTCTAGAACGCACTTCGCTTTTTCGATACCACGTGGCCCCAATTCAGCACAATACATACGTATTTTAACTC
>JAVYIG010010602.1:0-67804 GCA_035222895.1 Strongylocentrotus droebachiensis | reverse complement strand
CAAACGACTGCAATCTGTCCTTGCTCTGGGTATGACGAATGCTAACTTGAAACCTTAAAAAAGAATATGTATCTCTCTCTCTCTCTCTCTCTCTCTCTATATATATATATATATATATATAACAATTAAAAGACAAGAAAAAAAAAAGTTAAAACAAATGTTTTAATCTATATTGTCCGGTTCTCTAGCATCACCGGTCAATTGGTCAAGAAATCTAGCCTCACCATTGATTATGCTAAGACCACTTTCAACAGCTGACCAGCTCAGCCGACAAATCAGGGGAAATTCAATCCATTAGAGTGTATTTTTGAGAAATTATTTCGAACAAACACTGTAAATAAATGGAACAATGAAATAATTGTTTTGTAACATCCGTCAAGCGTAACAGAATTTTGTATCTCATCGTTTGATTGGGTCAAGCATGACTTACGTGTTCTACGCCCATCGTCTCCCTTCGTTATTTAACACCTCACTGGGTCAATACATTTTGATTTCGCATGAGAAAGAAAGTAGGAGGCAAGAGGGAGATCGGGAGAGGGAGAGTGACGGAGAGAGAGAGAGAGAGAGAGAGAGAGAGAAAGAAATTCCTATTTCAAGTTTCTTTTTAATTCTTATAAATTATGACAAATACTCAATCTGACTACACAATGCTATACCATTACAAATTATTTTATCAAGACAACATAATTCAAGCTTTGTCTTGTAATATTTGTTTTATATATTCATTGTTTATGCTAAATTAATTGAGTCAAAACGATACATGGTAGCCAGGTGCATACAGGTTCATATATGAACTTTCATGTATTGAGTCTTTGGAACCCAGAGTAATGTTAAAAATGTTTCTTAAAGAACCTTCTAGATTCCAAATACTGGACAAAAACTAAAGAGCCTTTAGAGGTTCAATAATGAACCATCATTTGGCGGTTCGTGAACAAACAGTCTAGAAAGTTCCTTTTTTAAGAACCCCTTCAGAATTTTAAACGAAACATTTATAGACGGTCCTCATAAGAACCCTACAAAGGATGGTTCATGGTTTCAGAACCTATAAAGACCTATGTCACTGGAACCCTGAACGTTCTTCAAAAAATCTTTTAAGACGTTTTTTTTAATAAGAACCCTACAACAAAAGTTCCAAATGAGAACCATTTGTAGCTCTAAATACTGGACAAAGGTGCCACTTAGTACCTCTGAAGGTTCCAAGGGGCATCTCCCCTCCCAAAGTTATAATTAAGAAGAAAAGTCTATTCAACATGCGCAGTAAAATTAAAATAGAAGGCAAGATATAAAAACATATTTGACGTGTTTGAGAAGTTTTTATTCTTCGAAAGTTAATGATGGAAAATATTCCCCTTCCCCAGTGCCTCGGCATGTAGGGCGTTTACTAGTTAATAATGTTCTTTTAATTTAAGCCATGTGTTCACAGTTTTCCTGCTAAGTCATCAATGTTAGTTTTTCTAATTTCAGCTTCTATCGACGCATACAAGTCATCTGATCCCATTAAATACCATTTAATTCACGCCATTTGCTCTTTTCAATCTGCTGACATATCTAATGCCAAATGTGTCACGGAGATTAATTTCTTAATGTACTCAGAAACCTCTCTGACATCTGTTTGTCATGTTATATTCTTAGCAGTGTTGCAAGCATACTTAATGAAATCATTCCTTCGATAAATTTGTTTGGTTAAAAATTATTATTATTAAATGTAATCATACTTCTGCTTGCAAATATTTGTTATTGTACAGTACACTTTCATATTGTAGTATAAACATGCACTTGTGTGGGCCTGCGATTTTAATAGAGCGAATATATTTTCTTTAAAGATAAAGTTGAGTTCTGGTCATACGATTGCATTGTGAAAGAAACGTTGTGGAATCGATCAGAAAAAGTTGATCATCTAGCATATAAGTATTGGTGTGTACTGCAAGGTTCTGGAATCATCGAAGTGATAAGAAATTGGGCCCAGTCTTGGTAAGGTTACACGCACTATACACAGAAAGATGTATATGGGACTACACGAATATGTTGCATAAAAATACGTCCCGATTTTTATGATGTTGCATGCCATATTTAGGATATTAAGGCATTTGAAGAGCCATGCTTTTCAGGGAACATTTGTTATCTGATGTTTTTCCACACTTGCATAATACAATGATAACTCTTACAAATTATATGCATATATAGGCCTAGGCAGTGGCGTAATGAGCAAAAACGTTTTTTTTTTTTTTTTTTTTGGGGGGGGGGGGCTGACAAAAAAAAATCCGCAGCACCCCACTCTAACATGCAGGCCCCGCTGAATGTTTCGCAAAGTGGGGTCTAGGGGCGGAGCCCCCGACGCTCAAGGGGTATGGGCATCAGTGGCGGATCCAGGAATTTCTTACCGGGGGGGGGGGGGGGCAAAAAATGGCATGGGGTTAAATATATGTAAAACGATGAAGCGACAGAACGAGGTTTTAGCGGCAAGGGAGCGGAGCGACCAAGCGGGGTGAGTCCGGGAGGGGTTTCTGGCCCCCTCCCAGAGTAAAAAGCATTTGCAATTTTAGAACCAAATTAGACGCATTTTCAGGCACTTCCTGGAGTAATATGACGTAAAATTGCTTTCTCCTACCCTTTCCAAGAGTAGGGATCTTTTGCAATTTGAGAACCACATTTGGCGCATTAATGTCTACCGGCACTTCCGGGAAAAAAACGAGGCCTTCTGATTGGTTAGAAGTTAGAGAAAAGTGACCTGTCACGTCTTTGATGCCGCACAATGCACAAAGACGGTGGTCCGGTACTTCATCAGTAGTACTTGCAAATTTTTTCTCGAGTGTATAAACTGTGTCGATATCAGGGGCGTCGCTAGATCTTTGTCAGTGGGGGAGTGGGGAGGGTTTAGAGGCTACCGATTACCGACAAAATGAGCAACCAATCACCGACAAATATATAAATGTCCAAATGTCTACAAATTTAACACTATAAACCCGGGGCCAGGAACTAAGTCATCTTTCAGTCTCCCCCCCCCTCCCGCGCGAAGCGCGGGAACTTTGACACTTCATTAAATTATTAGAGGAAGAAGACGATCCGTTGTACCGTTCTCGACTCTTAATTCTTGTTTGGATCCAGTTACCCCCCCCCCGCCCCTCCCGCGCGGCAGTTTTGATGTTTCAATAAATTATTACTCTTAATCCTTACTTAACTCATTTTCGCCCATCCCGCGCGAAGCGCGGAAGCTTTCACGTTTCGTTAAACTATTTTGAAAGAAGACGATTCGTTGTATCGTGTTCTTGTCTGAATTCAGTTCACCCCTCCCGCGCAAAGCGCGGAAGCTTTGACACTTCATTAACTTATTAGAAAAAGAAGACGATTCATTGTACCGGTTCCG
This sequence comes from Strongylocentrotus droebachiensis, assembly GCA_035222895.1. Lineage (NCBI taxonomy): Eukaryota > Metazoa > Echinodermata > Echinoidea > Camarodonta > Strongylocentrotidae > Strongylocentrotus > Strongylocentrotus droebachiensis. Next base: position 64,440 of record JAVYIG010010602.1, on the reverse strand, counting down.
ACTCTTAATCCTTGTCTGAATTCATTTTCGCCCATCTCGCGTGATGCGCGGAAACTCTGACGTTTCATTAAACTATTACTCTTAATTCTTGCCTGAATTCATTTTCGCCTATCATGCGCGAAGCGCGGAAGCTTTGACGTTTCAATAAATTATTACTCTTAATCCTTGTCTGAATTCATTTTCGCCCATCCCGCGCGAAGTGCAGAAGTTTTCACGTTTCATTAAATTATTAGAGAAAGAAGACGATTCGTTGTATCGTTCCTATCTGAATTCAGTTTCCCCCCCCCCCTCCCGCGCGAAGCGCGGAAGATTTGACACTTCATTAAATTGTTAGAGAAAGAAGACGATTCATTGTACCGGTTCCGACTCTTAGTCCTTGTTTGAATTCATATTCGTCCATCCCGCGCGAAGCGCGTAAGCTTTCACGTTTCTTAAATTATCAGAGAAAGACGACGATTCGTTGTATCGTGTTCTTGTCTGAATTCAGTTCCCCCCTCCCCGAAGCGCGGAAGCTTTGCCGTTTCATTAAATTATTAGAGAAAGAAGACGATTCGTTGTACCGTTCACTACTCTTAATCTTGTCTGAATTCAATTTCCCCACTGGGCCCCTTAAAGGTGCTATCAAGACTATTACTTATTGGCTCTATAGCTCCTAAGTCGATTTGACAACTAATAATCGTTATTTTCCCACTTGAAGACATTTTCAAGCCCCACCTTTTTTAGGGAAGTTCTAAAGTAGTATTTAACCTTTTCATTTTTTTGGCCTGCAAATGGGACATAGTACCTTTAACGGTACATGTGCAGTGTTACATGATGTTGGTTACATGGTGTTACATGGCAGACTTGTCACAGTTGCTTCTGGAAAGGATTTGTTTTACTAGTGTTACTGTTAGTGGCCACGGCCCCTTAGTGACTATAAAAAAAACATATGCTCTTCCTGGCCATTTGGGAATGTGTCAGTTTGCAACAGAAATGGAGAAACGCGCATTTTGTTGAAAATCATGTGATATCACGAACATATAATAATATGCGAAATAAAAAAATGAGTCGAAATAAATTCTCTTTTTTATATCCCCATTACAAATATTAAATGATTGGGATGGGTATGTGGGGCGCACAATACGAAAAAACCAAAAGGCCTAGAACTCAAAGCTTAGTTGTCCTAGTATAGTGAAAACAATCTACAACTGAACACTTTTTGTTTCATTACCCGATATTGGATATACCAACCCTATTAATAATGATCAAACTTGTATTTCATTAAGTTAGCGTCTGTAACGCGAATTACCCTTTTGAAATTAAATTACCGAATAAAAAACTGGAAATACCGTGGCATTCTAATTTTAGGCTCTTCTCCCCCCTACCCACTTCCACAGTAGTCGCCAATACCCAGCCGAATGCCGGAAGGACCCTGATCGCTCACAAATTTCCTATTTCCTTTTCAAAATCGAAATTAGTAACCCCGTTGTGGGGGCAAAATGTCATTTATAGGCTAATACACACCAAATTTCGCTGAGCCCAAAGCCAGAAGGTCAATGGCGATGTTAATTCATGTTGTGAGGGGTTTGGATCAAATTAACAAATTTATGACAGCAGCAAAAACTAAATTTGAACATTGGTGTAGGACGTAATTGTTTATTAACGCATTAGTTTGAAAACGAAAAGTGATTGAGAGTGCAAGCTTAACTAACATAATTCTTTTTAAATTTCAAACTATGTTTTGCTCAACAAAATAATGAGGCTAAAATTCATGCTATATTGTTCTCATGCATAATTAGTTTTGTGAGGAAGTGGCCTATATCTTGAATAATATTGAACCCTTAGTGAGTTTAAGAACCCCGTTGATTGATAAAGTGCAACAATATTTTAGAAAGCAAAATGGAAAAGCAAGAAAGAAAATTGTTACTAAATAATTAATGCACATGTATATATCAGGTTGGCATAAACAATGACAAGATAATTAGATGCAAATTGATCCAAATATAATTCAACTGGAATAAATTACTGACTATCAGTCTTCTTAATTAAGACTTATAACATACATAACACGGTTTAACTTTCTATGACTCATATAATACGCATATTGCCATTTTGCTGCATCTTTATGTTTTCTCAGTCTTGGATGCTTATATCTGAATGTACTATCATTATTGTCTACATTATACAACGAAATCATATACTATGCTTATAAAAAAATAAGGACTAATAAGAAATCTTTATGAGGACTTGGTAAACAGTTATTCGGCCTGTACGTACATGGCGTATCACATTCAACTACCGAGGGAAGATTTTTTTAGTAGGGATTAAAGGCCCCCGCCATAGTAGGGATAGCATGTATAGCGTATATCGTCAGCAATTAAAAGAAGGCGTATTTTCTGATTCACTTAGCAATCGAGTATATACAGAGCCATTCACATTCGAATAAGGTGTACCGAATTAACTAAATCAAGGACGACGTGAAAGGTTATGAATTGCTATCGATCAAAATAATGTCATAAACTTTGATTCATATCATCCAAACACTGTCAATGAAACAGTATATGCCCTAACGGGTGACGGAATGAAATTTTAAGACAGAGTACAAGATAAAGAAAAAAGTGTGGGAGTGAGTGGGGTAGGAGTAAGGGAAGGAGAGGGCGGGGGGGGGGGAGACGGATACGATGGAGGGTGCTTAATCAATAGCAAGGGGAATATCACCAATAAACACATTTTGACATTTCATCTTTAATAGTGACCAAGTCGTTTTGTGTGATTTAGCAGTATGAATAGGTAGGTGCTATTTGCACGTTTCCCGACAAACGTTTGATAGCATAAGAAAAGGTCAAAGGTGATAATTGTACCCATCCTTCCTTTCCTGCTCGTATATACACAACTATATGCAGTCAAACCTGTTATAGTGGATACCTCTCTATAAACATGCCAAACAGGCCACCTGTGTATAGTGGCTCTGTATTTGTCTCCCTCTAGAAAGAAAAATGTGTTGTATAACCTGTTTAGAGAGGCCACCTGTCTACACAGGAAGCTTTTTCTGGTTCCCTTGGGTGACCTCAATAGACAGGTTTGACTGTATATGGATTGGCAGGGTTTTGTATCTTAATCTGACACATTGAAGACACTTGTATTCCTCATTAGTTATTTACGAGGCTACTGGGAGAATGAAAAGGACAAATGAGAGGGAGCAGGGGGGTGTTTCACAAAAATTCCAAGTCAAACTTAACTCTAAGTTAATTATGGAGAGCTATTTATAGCCTTAAAATAAAATATATTCAAAAGCAAAAATTCAAGTATTTTGGACTTTTCATAAGTTCCACAAGAAGAACATGAAATCTCCTTGATAATAGAAAATATGAATGATTTGAATCAACATTTTATGCCTTTTAAAAGAACGTGTACAAATTGTTTTCAAAGATGCTAACGGCTTTCCATAAATGTTAAGTCCAACTTAGAGATAAGTTCAACTTAGGATCTTTGTGAAACATCCACCAGGAGTTATCCACTACCAAATGACAGCAAGGGGCCGGTCATTGGAAAGCTGCACAATTTATTCGATTGAAAGCTTCAAAAATGTGTTCGTTTGAAGGTCGCGGGTTCTTTCAAGGGGTGTATAGATCACTATAAACTCACATTTAATGTTTGGTTGTTGAGAATGCTTTTTCCATTTCACTGAACCAAGTCACCCTATTTCCAGCGTTTAACCCCTTTTTTCAAGTATGTAGATATAGGCCTATCAGAAGTGGCAGCTGCCAAAAGTAATAACGATGACTCACTTAATTATTTCTTATACGTGTATTTTTAACACGAAGGGAGAACACTCTAAGTACTATATAGATTGACAAATCGAATGGAAAACACCTTATTTAAAAGACAAGTCGAAAGGCCAAATAATGTTTACACTCTCTTTTCAGACGCCCTTCCAACAAAGTTTGGAGCCAACAAGCATAAAAATGTACTGTAAAACCAAAATGACTACATTAGAATTAATAGTTTACGTCCAAAGAAAGAATGGCAAACTCGCAGTCGCCTGTTTTCGTTATTTATGAATGTATAGAGTCACTTTTATTTTGAATATTTCAATATCACCTCTACAAAAATAATGAGTAACGTGGTGAGCGTACAGGCATATTCTGGTCATCTTGGTTTAATCACTCATCGGCCTTCTTTTACATCTGTGTTGCATGTGTTGCATGTGAGCAGGTCGATTTTGGACGTCTTAAGTTCAAAAGTAGAGTGATCTACATGTATGGACGAAGCAGTTCCTTATTTTAGGAAAATATATGATTTCATGGTGACTCAAAATTTATATTTAAAATAAATGATATTAAGCCCATGGTGCATTGAATAGGCGAAATATGAAACAGAAATTTGCAATCGTCCTAAAATCTACAAGGAGCTACTTCGTATACTATCAAAATGAGTTTTCGTATACTATCTAGTTTTCAGTTTTCGCAAACGGTTATCGTGTAACACTGTGAAGGAAGTAAGACCCCCCACCTACACACACACTCATACATACAAGCACACACACACAAGGGGAATGATGCGGACATTCAAGGTTGGGTAACTCCTGCACAAACCCGCACGATCCCTTGATTACGCCACCGATAAACATTGCTCACAATGTAGAAAATGGCTTATCAAAGTCTTACATCTGGCGGGAAATTCGCCAAATTAGCGATATCTCACGATTTCCTTACTGAAATAGACAACCCAAATGATCACAAATCACGTGAGATCATTTCGTGCAATCGGACGCTTTTCTGTCATCCTGATAGGTAAAAATGATATTGAAGATTTATGTAAAAGTGGGGACCGGTCGTCGTGTTAATTCATGTTATGAGAATTCACTAAATGTTAACATGACCAAACTGATATGAAAATTTCCTAAACCCTCATGACATATTAATTTAATTTCATGACCCTTCCAATCGATAACATTGGTGAAGATTGTCAATTATGCAGGAAAGGCCATAATAAAGTGGTCTTTGGTGTAGGACTATTTAGATTATTGATAAGGGTTTTCGTTGTCAGTTTTGCATTAAATCACTTTTATTTGTATTTGGAATGGAATGATAGAATAGAATGAAGTTGTATAGTATGAGAGTATGTGAGGAGCACAAAGAGAAACAGAGATAAAGCGGAGAGAGTGACATAAATAGATAGAGAGAGAGAGAGAGAGAGAGAGAAGAGAGGGGATCAGAGGGCGAGGATTTGAAGCAGATATAGAGATAGGAGAGATGATGGAGAAGGAGTGAGAAGGATAGAGAAAAAGGGTAGTAGTGAGAGAGAGAGAGAGAGAGAGAGAGAGAACAAAAGGTAAAGAGAGAGAGAGAGAGAGAGAGAGAGGGAGATTGACTGAGACGGGGAGACGTGATGATGGGGGGGGGGGGGGCTGGTGAAGGGTAACCAGCATGGTAATGCAACAAATGAGAACGGAAGACTTGAAAATTAGTAGCATCTCAAAAATAAAACTTTCGTTCCTGAGAGAAATCAGATGGGCCGTCCCATCCGGATTCATGAGCTCCCTTTCCTCGACAGAGGGACACTGAGATTATACCTGTCAAGTGCTCATAATTCTTAGAGAACCCGATAGGAATGTATATCCGGTGCAGCCTATAATGGTCTCGGAGGTCAAAGGACTCATTGTGAACGAAACTACTATTAAAATCGCTCCTCAATGTCTCTTAACCCCTACCCCCTAAAATCGTCATTGTCACGTCTGTACCTTTATTCGTTTACATACGAAAGACATACACCAAGGCATAAAGACTGTTTAATACCAATAATTTCTCACTTCTAACGATCCAGTATCGGAATTTGGCGTGAAAACTAATTGCGATTATGTCAACATATGCACCTAAAACAGATAAACAACCATAACAACAACACCAACAACAACAATTGTTATTGACTTTTTAATACACGAAAGTAATATTGACAAAAGAAGCATATATGAAACTTAATAAAACAAATTTCATTGGAAAGGATTAGGTATTCCGTATAAGAGCCTCCATTAGTACAGGGGTGTCCGGATTAACAGCTATTACTATAAACGTATGGTCGAGTCGTACCAGCTCACTTGCTATTGGCCTAATGGCTTCAAGCTACTAGTGTTGCCACCTCCATAATTTCAGGTAAATAGTCAATTTGATTTTCATTTTGAGAACTTTCACGGTTCTATCCTCGGAGAACATGTGTCTTTAAAAACCTGTATAATAGCCCCATTTGAGTATTGAGTATGGGCGGCCTCTATAGACAGGGCAGACTCTATGAAATCATCAGAAAATCTGTAGTTCATCGAACGACATGGTCCGTCATGCCAACCTCTCATGTTGTAATTGTTGAAGAAGGTATCACAGCTGACTGTATAAGTCTCTCCATTACGACAAGGATATCGCCTCAGGGGATAACACGAGGACGGGTGCTAAGCACCTGGTAGAGGTACGGCACAGAAGAAAAGAATGGAACAAAGAGAACAAATTAACATAGAGTGCAAGAAAGAGGGAAAAAGAAAGGGCGCGAGGGAAAGGGAGAGTGAGGGAGACATAAAGAGAGGGAGGGGGAGAGTAAAAGAGAAAGAATAAGAGGAAAGGGGAGAGTGGGTGAGAGAGAGAGTGAGATGGGAACAAGAATAGGAGAACATGTGTGTGTTTGTGTGCGTTTTTGTATGTGTGTGTGTGTGCGTGTGTGTGTGCGTGAGAGGGAGAGAGAGATGTACAGAAAGAAACAAACAATTGCCTTTAATATTATAATAACATCAAGGCATCGAAACACTTGTTATGCAGAAGAACCACGACGATGAGGGAGGACCTTAGTCAACTTGACCAAGTCCTTGACCAATAATATACTGAAATCAGTTGTGTTAATTCACGTCTGTTAGAAGTTTGGAGAAAGGGCAGAATGACAAGTTGATCTTCAGTTTACAATGAGAAAGGCTGGGATAGGTATCAATATAACTGGTGATAACTGATATCAAATTTCTGTCAGTGTCAAAACAATGCACTGTTTGCTTGATATTTCTTGTACAATTGCGATACCGCATGATTCTCCGATATATATTCGTCATACCACCCAAAATAACTCCTTAAAATAACATAACATCTCCTTAGATACTGCACCTTTGGAGGCCTTTCCTAAATTGTATTCATTTTCAAAACAGATGGCAATAAAAATTATATAAACAGCCTCGATAAGAAAGTGCTATGATTTAGCACTTAGCTTTCTAGGAAATCTCAGATATAGCCCTAATTCTCTATTTTCGTGTTTTCGTCCTGTGCTAAATTCGAAGTTTGGCTGCGAGATCTGACCCGAAGATCTGAATTTCCTGCCTCTACAGAGTCAGACCAGTCATACCGGATCAATAAAGAGGCACATGATATTCTAGTCATCGATATAAGTAACCCCTCATAAAACTTGAAGATGCTTTTGCGATAAAAAATAGAACTTGTTTTCAAAGGACAAAGACTAAAAAAGGTTAACGTGGTAAATGTAGATTGCATGATTAAAAATAGAATTGTAATGATGACATTAATGATACAGCACTGGGGAAGGGGATGGCTTTTTCCGTACAGTGTTTGCGCGCGGAGGAATATCTCCTTAGGACATATCTTATATTTCTAAAGTAAAAAGCTTCTGTAACGAGGGGGGGGGGGGGGAATTGGCAAAATGAATCTGTAAACGGATTAACCATATTTGTCACATCGTTTTCCTCGTCTCAAAGAATTACAATATAATTCACGCACACAATAAGGTAGCACATATTTTATGAAATGATTAAACCTGAATAATGCGTTCTTCTTGCAGGAGAATATTATTGTATTGTGAAGTTCGTGCCACATCTGTTCTTCTGTGGAATAAGTTCAATGAAATATGTATGTTTTAGGCCATCGCTCATGGATTTCACTTTTTTTTAATTGAAGAGTATAGCAATTGTGGGATACAGCAAATCTTGGTAACATGGATACTAAAATTATAATTATTCCAAAATGAGCAAACAAAACAAGGAGGGGGGGGGGGGGGGGGGGAGGTCATAAATCTCCGGCTGTGGGCCAGAGGACTCTAACTTCTATATTGTACTTTTATATATATTTTAATCCCTTCTGACTCCCAACAAACAATGTATAAGCTACCAGCGTGTTGAATTCAAGTGGTCAAAATGGATATTCTGCTGTATCAGCACGGGCTCCTCTGTCATCATGGTTGTTGGGGAAATTAGTGTTACCTTGATCAAATGAATACTAGACACAGAACAGGTCTTTCACACTCTTGGTTTCCCGAGTTACATGGTCAAACATTAAGTCTCGCTCTCTCGGGAAATATATATTGAAACATTGATAGACATGCTTGTATCACGTGCATAGAGGAAAGGAACTCTAATGCAAGGACAAAACGCTCTAGACTGACACATGGTATGACTGCAGTTTTCAACTATTCCCATTCATTTGACCTCGTAACCGTTCTTACTTTCATTACGGGTTTATGATACAAGGGTAATGATCGAACCCCTTCAATCACGTGTAACACAGTGCAGAGATTCAGGGGTCCGTAGCCATTACCATCGAATCCCACGACTCTGACATGCGGGGAGCAACGGGGGCAGGGTTATCCGGCTTGTCGAGTCCCAGTCCACGTGACTCATCGCTTCGGAAACCACCCTGCCCGTGCCTCAGGATGCGGAAGTCCCCCATCGGAGGGGTCAACCGGATACAGCAATGACGTAGGGGATGGCTGAGGGTTATTTTTAAGTATTGTGTGTGCGCGCGTGCGTGTGTGTTTGTGTATGTGTGCCTGTGTATGGTTTTAGTGAAAAGACCAATGAGAGCTTTCAGTAATAAATATCAGCATTGAAGACACGCCTTTGAAACAATTTAAGGGAGCTAGGGCCTGCCTCTATAACCCCTCCCCCACAGTACATTAAATTTACTTTAGTACTCAGGAATCCTTCCAGCCCTCTCTATTACTCATATATCAGTATATAATTGTACATATATAATATATACGCAAAGTCATTTCACAAACTATTGAATAAGAAGTCCTACATCATCACACCTCAGCAGTAGCAGGCCCTAACAAGAATATCATTTATCAGTTCATTAAGTTCATAGTAAATAGCTTTTGAATGTGTATACAATTATTCAATTCAATGTAAGAAGTATGCATTTAGATTTGTTTTTCTTTAACTTATTACCCCAATTACTGGTCAGTTTGCCCTCACCGAACACGTAAATGCGAAAACAGACTAGGCTTATTTAATTAAAAACAAATTGAATTAAAAACAGAGAACGTTTGCTCGATCCAAAAAGGGAACGTAGCCCTCGAAGACAAATCTAGTTTTTACGTCTCTCGTTTTCGGTCGCTTATCCTCTTTACCCCAGTGAAATCCTTTCCTAGAATTCAATTCTTATTATTTGTAGAGCAAGTAGAGGTGTCATGGTCTAGTAGAAATAGCACAGGGCAGTGGATGGTTCACGGTTCGAATCCCACCACGGCACTAAAGTCCTGTGGCAAAACATTTACTCTGCATTATTCTGCCGCTCTCCACCCTTGTGATAAAAGTGTACCCAGTAGGATGCGGACGTTAATTAATACCGCGGCGGGACTTGAACCGCTAACCATGTGATCCAAGGTCCGGTGACTTCCCAACCAGACTACAACACTTCTACATTGATATATGATACTTCTTTTATAGTCAGAAAGCTAAGGCAACGTAGGAGAGTGGATTATAAATAAAATAGGCTCTATTGCCAGCTCCCAACCAAATCATCAATAGTCAAAAAGGTAGGGCAACGTAGGAGAGTGGATAACAAAAAACATAGGCTGAATTAATACCAGCTCCCAACCGAATCATCCATGACAACTCACTCAGTACATCATGAAGCTGCAGACACATCAACCCCAGTCACAATTCCTTCTGTCATGAGACCGTTCCTCTTTCTCCAGTTGATTAGAAGAGAAAGACGAGAACATACTAGGGGGACGTGAGAGGGTAACCCAATTCCTCCTCTTTTAATCCCCATCGATGATACATCAAATATCCTCCGTTTTTTATAGTTTAGTGCTAAAATCTGGTTGGGGATTCCAGCGGGGATTTTCCCTCTTAAAGTCATTACCAAGGTCACGAGATCGTCTTTCTTGTAATTTTTTCTGTTACACAATGTTATGCTACACGTTCTTGGGGCTTGCAATATTAAAGGTCCACTATCATTACAGAGATCGTTTAACAATGTTGTTAAATCTGAGATACACGGCCCTACGTGTTATCAGTGTCTGTGATTTGTTGTAATATTGAAATCCTAAAACAATTGCGCTTCAAAATGATCAAGAAGTGCCTCAAAAAAGTAAAAATCTTTGAGTGACCGGTTTTACCATACTCGTTTCCCCCCAATAGACTGTAATGTTATGAAAACCGTTTGGTAAACGGTTTTCAAAATTTGTAATTCTAATCATAAATATCTTGATAATCAGACAAGCGATCGGCTTGTAAACGTCATGGGGTTACTGACTGACATAAAGGTTTATAATTATCATTGCAGCATGAGCTAAATCCAGAATTTTGTTTCAGAATCTGAGACAAAGTTACCGGATCCCTTTAAAGAAAAAAAAAGCTTAACCATTTTAAGCGTCAGTGATCACTTTAACATGAAAAAAGCCCCAGCTCTTCCAAGAAAAGGAGAGTGGGAGGGGGAGTGGAGTGAGTAGATATATTATTTCTTTGTTTTCGATACAAATTTTAAGATGATAAGCGTATATTGAGATGTATGCGAACCTACATCTTCTCATTTCTTTACATACAGAGCAGGTATAGAGACGACTGTGCGAAGAAAATCACGGAACCTCTTTTGGTATGTTGTTACCCTCTTCCAGACATAGGCTTTCTTGAAGCCGGGTTGGGGCGGGGGTGCATGGCTTGCCGTTGTCATGGTAATGATAGTAGCCCCTCAAGGAAACCGACATGAACTTCCATACCAGTTTCTCCATTGCTGTCTACGCAATGAAATGACGTGTGGGCCTACTCTATAGGACATTCTCGTCTCTCTGTGCACATCGTCTTACAACAACTTAGTCATTCAACCAGGGTCCCGTCTTGTAAAGAGTTGATATCAATCGTAACTTATTTGCGATTGATATCAATCGCAACCATGTACATAAGAGAAAGGAGACTGCAAACTTGCGCTTGATTGGAGAACCTACGATCAATCGTTACTCTTTATAAGACGGGGCCCAGGTCACCACAATAGAAAGATAAAGGAATATAGTGAGCAAAGGAGAGAGACCAAGAGATGCAGAGAGAGAGAGATAGAGAAAGAGAGAGAGAGAGAGAAATGGATCAAATAATGATGTAAAGAAAGGCCAATTGAAGAGAAGTGTCTTTGTTCTACAGTCGAAGTAGAGACTACTTCTCTTGAATAGTAGGGCTATTAGGAAAAGAAGAAACAAAAAATCGGATTATCTGTTCATTATCTTATGATCGTTTATGGTAGTAGAGATGATCGCATAAATGTTCCCACTGGAACTTCTGTTAGTGATTGTGATAACAAGAATGAAAATCATTAGGAGAAGATGGTGATCACCGTGATCATGAAAAAAGCAAGATACTACTGTATGTTATCACTCACTTTGCAAATAGTAGGCACACGCTTTTTATTTACCGAAAAACATTGACGTAATATCTCGATAATTGTGATAACTTTACGAGTTTTTCGTTGTTCTAAAGCCGGCGTTCTATAGAGCACCATGGAGACAAAATGACTGTTCAGACATGCCCTAAGAATTGGTACGTCTGTCGACGATTACCATACGCATCTAGCCTGGATATCAGTTTAATCTCTGCGTCATCAGTCGAAATAGAACTAAATATGGATCATGATTTCGATCATCTTCCCTTGTCTGTCGTTTCTGTTTTGGCAACGGCGACTAAGGTTCATATGGTGTCCAACATGACAGAGTCAAACCCTAGGGGTTGATATGTGATGCATCGCTATATACACTCTGTTGTATAAAAAAACACAACGATAGTAAACATACACAGGAAATGCTTGCCTAAACATAGATTCAGGTATCGGTTATACCATTACATCGTTTGTTGGGTTGGTTTTAATAATAGTTATCTATCTTCGGGGGTAAAACAGTGCTTTATTTCAAGATTATCATCATTTTATGTACAGCATTGTTTGATTTGATTAAGTATGTATTTTGTTAATATTGTTCATCTGTATACTGTTTTGGATGAAAAGACAATTTACTAGATTAGTTTAGGCTCGTAACTGATTTAAATTTTCAATGATGTTTGTATTTAATATATTTTGATTTGTAATACTTCTGGTTGGAGAAATGAAACATTTCATAAAAAACTAAAAGTTCTGTGAAAGACAATTATTATAAACTAGGTTTGTTTCGGTTATTATGTTGAGCAGAATAATCTTTCCAGAATCATAATCAGCGGTTTTGGAATCCGCAAGATGGACCAGTCCTGCTTTAAATCGCATACAAAACACATGTCATACTATCGAGAAGACGTCTAATAAGTCAACTCAAGAACAGAACACAGAAGGAGTGGTGGAAATGTTACACGGGGTTCATAATTGTGAGATCTTACAAAGTGCTAATATGTTTTCAAATTAACTTTGAACTGTTCGTATGTTTCTATATTTCTAAGTATTCCGGAAAGTTGTTTAATGGTGGCATGTTCTTCAACCGAATAAGAAGAAGAGATTAAAGACTTTCTACTGGAACGCAGCGTTCTTTCTTGTTTATAGTGTATTACAAATTCAATGAGAAACGATGGAAAAACTGATGGAAATATTGATAGGCTAATAAGAATACTAAAAACGTGATGCGGCTGCTGAATAGGTAGCAAATGTAGATTTCTTAAAGTAGATATTTATTGATTTTAAAAGCTAACTTTATTTTCATTATTGCAAAGTTGAAATTTTGATTCGACAAGGCTATCAAAATTCAATGCTTGGAAACGTTCCAAGTAATGATTATTATAAATTACAAAACGCTTAAATACAGCCCCGGCATAGCACCTGAAGAGCTCTCCGAACGCTGCTGAGATGTGTGAGATCACAGTATGGACATGACTTGCACAAGCAGACGATGTCCCATGACATCTCACACATTTTCAGTGCCTGTGTTTACATCTTCTCTTGAGTTCTTTCTCTTACTTTACTACCGTCAGGCTAAATGTATAATCTATTGCCTCACTCTAAACCCCGCGCATGGTTTTATTTTGATGACAAATGCAGCGACACAAAAGTAAAGGAATCTGTCGCTTGTAAACAAAATAAGACGCCATTGTATATTCAGCTGCACACACCGGGTTATGTTCGGCGTTTCAAGAGGGAACAAATGCCGTCCTTAATATCATTGCTGGGGTTTTTCAATTTGAAAGTCTGGTTTCTTTGATTGTTAACTAACCCCTATCCTGTGCATTTACAAGCAAAAGATTTTAGTTATCAGAATCAGGTCATATCCCCTTTTGAATGGTTTGACATGCCATTACATTTATATACACTAAACTCATTATAATTTGAGAAATAATAGCTTTGCAATTATGTTCATTCTCTATGGGATGTCGTCTGCTTTGGCAGTGTTGGTCCATATAGTGACGTCATTAAAACATCGTTATTTTTCCGGCGAATCTCTGGTATATCCCAGCTGCTATGGAGGTGGTTGTATTTGTATTTGTATAAATCATTCGATATGTAGTTGACCTAAAGCTAGTCCGATGGCCATCTGTTAGCTTACCGGTTTCTAGTGATACCTTAGTTGACATATTTGTGATCTTCTTTGAATTTCACCTTTAAGACTGGGGATATTGATTCATGTTCTTTGTTCGTGTTACGTGTCGCGCTGCTGAATTTTTAATAACTTGTAAAGCAGGGCTCCCACTTAGTCGAGTTGGAGCCTCGGGTTGTGGCGAGCTGGCGTGAGCTTATGGCAAGCCGTTTTATCAAGAAATCAATTCTTGATATCAAAAATTCTATTCTTGATAATTATCAAGAAATCAATTCTTGATATCAAAAAATAATTTTGCGTTGTAAAGCAATTCGATTTCGTGATATCAAGAAATATGTTTTAATGATAAAACGGCTTGCCATAATCTCACACCAGCTCGCAACTACTCGAGGCTCCAACTCGGTTAAGTGGGGAGCCCTGCTTAACCTTTGAATTTGATAAGACGGAAGACCAAACACAAACTATATGTATTTTGTTAAGATTAATTCGTCAAATCATTATCACAGAAAAAATGAGACAGAAAGAAAGAGGAGAAAGGGGAACAGAATGATGTGGAATTAGTTATCCACACCACGATTTTTGCTACTGTGCATAGTATGACTGGGTGGCAGCGTGGGGATTAAAGGATTATCACCCAAAATGAAAGCGACATCATGCTTTCAATTTTGTCAAAATGAGGATAAACTGCTCTGACGTCAAGCTTCCTGATCAGAACCGTCACTTATGGTATCGTCAGTAGCTGGGGGGCGTCGGGTGGACTGAAACTTTTCAGACATTAGTTTTAAAATAGATATTGATATCTTTCATTGCTAGTAGACCATGAGTTGTATATCAAATGTGACTAAGAGTAATAATCATACCACGACATTGCAAAAGATCTTGTCGAAAAGATTACTAAAATTAGCTAATCTTGCCGTGAATTGGATTTGACCCAATATTGTAAGGTGTTTGAAATCGTCAAAAATGCTTATAAAATGTTTTATCTCTTCTGAAATTCACAAACCCCCAGAAGTGACGCCAGAATTGAATCCCAGGTTTTAAAGCTTTTTCTAGTAATATTTGAAATTGAGGGGCATTTCAAAACAAAGAAACCCTTCTAATTTCTACTTCGGTATTAATTGAGTCCATTGGGGAATAATAAGTGATCACTAACAAAATTGTTTACGCCTTTATCATCCAGCACTCAAACTTCTTTGTGAAAAAATAATATCGCAGAAACGGGTCATCGTCGTGGCCCATAACAAATCAATATTTTGATGACTAAATTTCTCGAGGAAGACATGTCACCTTCTCCCTCCGAACACACTATTTCCCGTGATCTTTTGTCGATTCCATTCAACATTAATAATATTCCATTTGAATATGTAAATTATACAAAATTATTAAACAGAAACAGAAATAGTCAAATAAACACATCAAAGCACACACATACACACACGCACACACACACACACGCGCACACGCAGCATACAAATACACACAAATCCGTATAGCCCAACATGTGCATCACAGACTTTTTTTATTGCTTTATTTTTAATTCAACCAAGAAAAAGTGACCAGTAGAAAGCTATTCATGTTATAATTACATTATTACATAAATACACCTTTCTCACTTTCTTTTAAGACTTTAGGTGTTATCTTATTTAGCATATTATTAAGTTTAAATTTCAAATCCTATTAATGTTGGAACCATTATCATTATCTTTCAAAACACTTATATACTTTTAAAGTTATTCAGAAAAACACTATTCGCAGAACAAAACTAATTCTAGCATGTCTAGCTGACGAAATTGTGAAACACAATGCAAGGTCTCCCAATGTTTGTTTTCTTGTATGCTTTTAGCGCTGCCATCATACCCGAGACTTGATTAAGTTATGAATATTTTGGAGTACATCCGTGTCTATAAATTTAATTTAAAACCACAGGCATCGCTGTCATGTTAAGTGTTACGTCGACTGGCTGTGTATTGTTTTAAAGGCCAACAATTTTAGGTCATTTAAAAAGGAAACATTCAATAAAGGGAGATGGAATTAAGTTATGGTGCCGCTTTCATTACTGTGCCTCAGTTTAGGTTGAAGGTGGTAGTACTTTGGTTTCAATCTATGTCTCGCCAATGTCTTTTGGTGTTGTTTTCTGTCAATATTTACACATCAGATTATTTATTATCATACAAAGCGGTGTCTGTTAAAAATACATCATCACTTTGATTCTAATTATGCATGATTTGATGCAATAAACTTAATAAAGAAAGTATCCAACTGTTTTTCACGAGGCAAGTTTTGTGATTAGCTTCTTTAAAGTGTATGTGCTTAATCCTAGCAATTCTTATTGACTTATCTTTTGTAGCAAGTAAAGTACTAAAACAATAGCATAATAAGGCATTTTTCTAGATTAAAAAAAAAAAATAAATACTGTACCTTACACAGATGATATAAGTGAATGTCTCAAAAATTTCCGGGAAGGGTAGGGGGAAGGGAGAAAGTAATTCATCATGACAATTATCAATTATGTAAATTTGCTTCCACGGATATTGTCAATCTGGTAACCTTTCTGAACGGGAATAACAACAGACAAGAGAAATTATTATGTATAATGAGACATTACAAGAATGTTGAAACTATCACATTTATGACACAGACTTTTGAATTTGAGTATGAAATCACTTACACCCCCTGGATTAAAGAAAGGTAAATACTTCCATTTTTCTAAGGCATATTTTCTACCACTATCTAAGAACTTCTTAACTCAGTGATGAACAAATAAATGGGCACATAAGTTTGCTACAAGTCTTTTATTTTATTCTATGGATGCGTGTAAACAAGGTGTGGTCACAGTGTTACCAATTATGTGTGAAAGAAAATAATCTTATCATAGAGCAACGAATGATCCTATCATATGCCATTTAAAAGGTTATACAAACGGACTGATAAACATATTCATATCACATAACCTAGTTTAGAATATACCCGGTAACCTTTTATGATGGTATATGTTTATTCTTGATTAAAATAATTTAATGGAATCTTAGTACATGACGCACATCTGATCTAAGTTTGACTTGCGTACTGCATAACTAAGGACGTGCGATCTTCCTGTCACAAAGTCATGAGAGTCGGAAACCTCTCCCCTAAATAAGAGCTGAGCCAAATTCTATATAGCAAAGTCAACGAGCGTTGGTCTACTTTTCGTTAACTTTTAATCTATTTCAGTTTGTTAATCTTTTCACATTCAAAATTATTTCCTTCAACAATTATAAAAGTCAGACAGGTTAAATAAATTGAGGTAATGATTGTACAGCAAATTTATTTTTGTATCGATTGTAAGATGGAGTAATTATAGCTATAACAACATGCATAAACAATGATCGGTAGTCCTTAATCGCTCTAAGAAAGCAATAGGGTTGTATAATCGTACCCCAAAGTTATATAGCGTTGCTTATTAAACAAAATGGATAGACGAAAGTCCCGCTTTTGATAATACTTCCATCAACTTTAGTTTTAGTCATTCTTTCGAATTATTTTATACCTAAATCCAATTTCCAGTGAAATAAGATAATTGTAAATTCTATAATCGATAATTCCAGTGGAAATTTGTTCATCTGTCCACTGTAATAAGACAATTCCTTAGGTTCCTCAGCCCAATGATTTTTGTTGGTGATTTTATTTCTGCATTTTTCAACAGAATACAAAGTAATATACGCACTATAGGAACATATATATTATTAAGAAAATTCAAATTAACTTTGTAATCATATCACAATATCAATAAATTAACAAATTGTTGACAAGTCATTTCAAAATTGAAAAAATACAGCAAATGGCCATATTAAGCAAGAGCTTGAACGTATTGGCGGCCTCTGGAGAGGAACCTATACTTATGGGTGACCAAACTAATAATATATATAATCAGAGATAAATCAATTAGGTTATGGGTTCAACTAACCCATTTCCTTTCAGGCTTTCCACCTCACATGCCGAG
Source organism: Strongylocentrotus droebachiensis (assembly GCA_035222895.1). Lineage (NCBI taxonomy): Eukaryota > Metazoa > Echinodermata > Echinoidea > Camarodonta > Strongylocentrotidae > Strongylocentrotus > Strongylocentrotus droebachiensis. Next base: position 46,724 of record JAVYIG010010602.1, on the reverse strand, counting down.
CTAGAAAAAAAAAATTAAAAAAAAAAATCTTTATCCAAGGGCATATTCACTCATACAACGCCATTTCTACAGGTAATTTATGTGAAGATGGAGAGACCAAAGTTTTACAACACTATATTTCTCACAGAAATTGGGTTCGGGTCATAAGAGCTTTCAGACAACGGAAGTTTCCTCAGACTGGACCCCGGTGGGTCACTCCCAAAATGACTGGCTACGCACCCGTATCCAAAAAAAGGCGTCGAAAGGGTGTCTTTTTCAGCTATACGGCGGCGTCGACTTTTTCCTTAAAAAGGGGTGTTTTCGGGCACTGACAGCACAAAAACCAAAAAGAGGGTATATTTTCCTTATAAAGGGGTGTTTTTCGAGCACTGATCGCACAACAAACAACAAAAAGGGTACAGTTTTCTGGTTCACGATATAAGCCATCAGGGTACATTTCAGAAAAGGTTCGATACACCATTAGGGTCCATTTCAGAGGTTGATGGACACGAGTGGGTAGCACTTGTGTATACGAGTGACACCCTGGGAGACTGGAGACCCATGAGACCTAAGGTTCACGATACCATGAAGAACAAAATCGACGTTTCAGAAGACGGAAGTGTAGCAAAACAAAGGACGTAAAGTACAGGAGTTTTACGGAATTTTGCTTGTCTGAGATTTGTTTAATATGTTTAAAACCAGAAAATAATAACCTTTTAACCATTTCACCTTATTTATACCTGTCGAAATTATTTGTCGAAATGTCCTTCCTTAAAAATCCTGGATCCCTACCTCGTCTGATGGGGATTCTCACTAGAATAAAATGAAAACGAAGGCCTATGGACAAGTGGTTGACTGGACAGAAGTTCTACCAAGCACATGTTTCAAAGGGCTTAACAAAAGTTTAGCACAGAAAACCAGAAACTAAAATTGAAAAACAAACCAACTATAATGACTTGGACATTTGGTCTTGAGGACTGTGGTCTTATTCAGGTAAGAAGGTTCAGATAAAGGAACCTACTAATCAAGAAGACATTTTTAATGTTTTTGTCGTGACTCTAGCTTGTAAACAGTGTGTCACAGTCTGACGTAACATATCGAATGTATGTAAGACCTTGATATACCGTATATGTGCGTCAATCGCATTGTATAATCAGATCGACATTTGGAAAGGTATGTACAGGGATTAAGTTGCGACTGCTTGGGATACGTATCTAATTAGTCCCGTCCGCACTATAAACACAGTAAGGTAAAATAGGTGTTTATTTTCGTCGAAGAAGAAGTAGATGGACAACTGCATTCATAGACAGTTTGTGCGGTAGGGTCCTTGATCGAACAAGCGGCTCTCACGATGAACTTCTTGATAATGTCAACTACAATCCTTTCACCCATAGGTTTAATACGGGAACGTCAGGCTCCCTTACGCAATGGTTGAACACATGATATTATTTAGCGTTACAGTCCTACAATCAAGAACATTTCCAACGAAAGAAAGGTTCCACGACACATATACCAGCGACGATTCCTACACTTATCGAATTTCTAACTTAGATACTGGAGCCAACTCTGTCCTTACCTCTAACCCTAATCATAATATAAAATTCATCGCAATCCTACCCCAACCCAAAACCTTTAACCCAATCTCTAAGATAACCCTATAACTATGACGAAATAAACCCGGAGCCAGCATGGCATATAACTTATAAGGCGTAGGAGCAATGTCGAACACCCGCCAAACAAGAATAAAATAATGGCTGACCATGGCATTCAACTTTGATATTCAGTTACGAATTTTCTAATTTCACCACAATACGATGTTTAGTTAGACAAATGTGAAAAATTGGAAATCTATTGCCCTGATGAAAATGATTGAAGAAGAAAATGAGAACAGAAATGTGGTTTTAGTCTCTCATTACTCGATATAATTATTGAAACATTGTACCGTGAGGGAGTTTGTTTATATATAGATTCCCCGTTGAATTTTATTTAAAGAATTTTCCCTGAATATTTTTCTGCGCACTCTCAAAGTCGGTCGACGTGCCCCCAGAAGAGGATGCAGACATTCTACCTAGTAATTTCATTACAAACCGCAAGGCAATGGGTAACGCCATTTGCCGCCAAACGACTCAATCGTATTATCTCGGTTTTCACATTTTCATGCATTCGCGCTCAACATGAAATGAAATATGAAAGGGCGCAGTAGTGTAACGCCTCTGCACACTAGACTAACACATGTGTCTCACCCATAAAGGTAGATTATGGTGAATCATATTTGAAAGTTTAAAAGACAACTTTAGTCCTTGTAAAGTAATTTTCCCATATTATTCCTTTAGCATAACCATGTAAGAAAATGGAAGCATTTGGAAAAGTGTACATAGTAAGGTTTTGGAATGTCAAAATTAAGAAGCAATTTACACAGTCTTGCTGAAATTTACATGCTCTTCACGTAGAATAGGGTATATGGATGTTTTGCTTTTACTCAACTTATGCATATTTCATCTTTTCATGTCACGAAGTCCTACATACACATGGCAATATGAGAGTCGTTCGTTGTTTTTTTTTTTTTTTACTACTTTGCCTTGGTATGGTATTTCATCTCAGTCTTTATCAAGTTGGTTATGACTATAAGCTTGAAGTGCAAAAGTGTTAGTGTTGGTGGATCGGTGGAATGGGGAGGGGGGGGGGGGGGGGGGGTAGGGGTGTAGAAGAGAGCGAGGGGGATACAATGTTGCACATTTACAATTAATCCCTGCGATTTTTTTTAAAAATATGTTATATTTTAGATTTTAGGTTTATAACGCCTTTGAAAAGGAAGAGATGTAACAAGGATTTTGCTAGCGTGGATTTTTTTTAAACTCCCGATTAAGATGAAAGGAAAAAGAGATTTTTGTTTTCAAGGGGAGGGGGGGGGGGGGGGTGGGATTGCATTGCAATCACTCGGTCTGCCTCCGACATATGATGATACTCGGAGATACTCATAAATAAATAATTAATAGATGGCTCTGATCACACCTATCCATAACACATTATACGACCAAATACGTCCTCTCTAATTTGATTGTAACACTCTTGACGATAGGTGAAGTGTGTGTGCGGGAGGCGATGTGCGTGAGTTGTGCGCGTGTGTTTGTGTGCGTGTGAGGAAGTGGGCGAATCTTCTTATATACTTTGTTAAATCCCTCTCCTAAGCTCGTACTTAGCCCCCACCTCAACGGCCAATGTTAAAAAATCAGCAAAAGCAATGTTATGCGACATCAGATTCTTGCAGCTATACCACTAATCAGGTCTGGGGGGGGGGGGGGGGGTGTTTCACAAAGATTCTAAGTCGAACTTAACTCTACGTTGGACTTAAACATTTTGGAGAGCCATTTGTAGCCTTAAAATAACATATATTCAAAAGCGAAAATTCAAGTATTTTAGACTTTTTATAAATTCCAAATCAAGAACATGAAATCTCCTTGATAATACAAAATGTATTTGATTTGAATCAACTTTTTATGCCTTTTAAAATTAACTTTTACAAAATATTTGCATAGATGCTAATTACGGCTTTCCATAATTGTTAAGTCCAACAAAGAGATAAGTTCAACTTAGTATCTTTGTGAAACACCCCCAGGTGTCACCAGAAAGGTATTGGGATTCTAATATCTTCCACCTAGGACTATAATCTAACCGTTGCTACTTGGTGCAGGATCCCTGGTTATAAATAGCCCAACCCACGTGCATACCGTTTACATAGATTAACGCGTGTGACGATCGTCTGTCGGGAAGGGGCAGAAATTTGGCAAGTGGGCGAAAAAAACTCGGCCTGCACCCTGTCTCATAAAGCGGAGGACACAATAAGCTGCAACACCTCTTCGTATGTATCTCCCGTTTTAAGCAAGGCGATATTTCTTCCACCAACGGAAAATTGGGTCTTCGAAAGGCTTTAATCTCGAGCAACGGGCTTATTAAAGTCAGTTACTACCGATCGGCCGACGAAGTGGCTGCCAGCATCCTATACCAGACCGTTTGTCACTCCATGTCTATAAAACGGTGCACTTCTTTTCCCAGATCATCATCTTCGGATATTATCTAAATCTTATCTGGAGGATTTTGACAACCTTCGCATTACCCCCTAAGGCATTATGAGGACATTTATAGTAACCATCTTTTTGTTATGTGTCGCCGCCCAGGCCTACGGGCAGAGGATGCCCGGACAGGCCATCTATCCCCTCCAAGGCTGCCAACCAGGATGGACAAATTTCGGAAAATTCTGTTACAAGTAAGTAGTTATAGATTATCCATTTATTACTTGATATTTGTAACATTTCAACATTACAAAAGAATCAGTCTTAAGATGTACTTACGATATAGCCATGAATACGAATTAAAATAAATTAGGCCCGTGGGTGGACGGGAAGAGGTAGAGTTTACTTTTAGCGGTAATGTTTAACAGAACGCTCTGACTGAAACTAATTAAAGTTTTATTTAAAAAATGGACACAATAAAAACTTTTAAGATCTTTACAATAATTGTTCAATCTCATACCGCTTTAGGTGTGTCTTGAATAGACTGACTAGTTTACTTTAAGAAAGTTTGTGAATATTTCAAAACAAGGCACCTTTCGAAACCTACGGCATTTCTTTTGCAAATTGTCACATAAATCACAAGAGGAAAAAAGGAAATAATTTAAAAAACATACCAAAAAAGGAGATGAAAAGAAAAGGCAACCGTTAGGTTAAATACCATAAATGTGTATTGCTATTCTCACTCAGAATACAAATATTTTCTGTCAGGGCAATCAGTGTCTCTAGTATACTTACGACAGTAAAATTCTTCAAAGCGTATTAATATAGTTCATTCTAGAACTCTCTCTTTAAATTGGCAAGCACTGTTACAAAGTTGAACTTTTGCAAGAAAAAGGGGGCCCCAAAATGACGTTGTTATATGAATTGACAAAGACAATATAAATCCAATTAACCAAATTAAGTGACGCTTCTTCCGGGGATGAGAAAGTAGATGGTTACGTAACACATCCAAATTGGTGTACATCGTTAGTATGCCTATGTTGGTTCCCCCGGAAAATGGAAAGCCCCCTCCCATCTCCCTGGTTCTCGTGAAACATTTATGTTTATTAAGTAGGTGGTTTATCACAGTAAAACTTAAAGACCGTACACTTTTGGACAGAGGAATACCTAGTAGTAGACAAAATTGTTATAGGAAAACTTGTTTAGCACAACGTCGAACCGTCAAAATGTTGTCTTCCTTCATGAATTCAAAACGGTTTCATGAAGTATTTACTTAGATTTGAGGAGAGGAAGATGGAAGAGTTATACGTAAGAGATGACGAGGACAAGAAAGTAGTTAGTTACATTGTCAGTGTTGTCAACAAATATTTTATTAATTTCCAGAGGGTTTTATGTCTTCAAAGGTTAACGCTCGTCACTTCCATGTTTTAAGCTATTACCTTATCACCTGAAATGTTGTAAACCTACTTCCAGAGACTTTGTATTTAATTTAGCTTCGGTTATGTCTACTGAGCTTCATATATCAATTAAAAAAATGAAATCAAAACTTATTTGGCTTTTTGTTTGACGTTTTCCCATTTCTTTGGGGGTTTACAAAGTGATGCAAACTCACAATTTAGCTATAAACTGACACAGTTGATTTCAATGTCTTCTGTGTAGAAACAGCAAGGAGCTAAATATCACTTGAAGTCATACTTTAATTTCCAGTCTCCTTGAGGATGAATGTCTCCCCCGAAATAGAAAAATTTGTTTCCGATTGTGGGTTCCTTTGGATGGGAGAAAAACTCTGGTTTCTTCTTGCAAAGCCATGAATCATCAACCGAACATTAATGCCTTTGACAATTCATGTACACGTCGGGTCCATGCGTAATAGAGCAGAGGGAACATTGGTACGTGGTGGGTTTATCATTACCTTGTATTTGATGACCCAGACCACCACAAGAGAAGGCAACATCATCTCCTAAAATTAGCCCTCATACCGCCCGTGAACCTGAACCGAAGGGGGGCAGGGCCCCCAAGGGGAAAGTGACAAAGGTTCAGATCTACGTGCAGGAAGCACGGCGGGTACGAGGTTACGAGATCACGAGGTTATGGTTATGGGATGAGGAACCTTACTCATCATTTTCGGATGGAGCTTTTAGATCAAGATTAGTTATGGTCGATGGCATTTAACTAAAAACCACCTGTCTACAATTATTTTGGTTTAAAAATATCGGTGTATTCCAATTAAAAAAAATATCATTACAAACAAAATCCCTGTTCTCTCCTTCGCTCACTCTGTTAATGATACATAGGCGATTCAAAAGTATACGATGACCTATAAATTTGATTTGATTTGATTTGATTTGATTTATTGGTTTCTGCATCTTTTTTCTTTATTTGATCAAACAGTTTCATGAACATAATATGGTTCGATACAATATTTTAAGTGTATATAATTTTATACAGATAATACACGAAATTAAAAAAATGCATTGAATGCATAATTAACATACATTAGATGCAGGAGGGGTACAGAAATAAGCAAAGTAGCCTGACGTGCATTACCAAGTATTGAGGAAATCTGGGCATGAATTGTCATGAAATGATCATTTCACTTCATATGTAGTATGGTTTGAGCTTTACTAGGGCCAGTTGATCATGTGAAGACCAGACATACTGCCATTTAGACATATGTGGTAGGTAACGTATGGTACAAATAGTATTCTCTCTCTCTCTCTCTATCCTTAACTATAAACCATGATGACTAAAGGTCAATGCATTGAGATGACGAATTTAGGTCATGGAAATAATAATTAGTGACGTATTTTACTCTCAAGCGGCTTGAATAATAAAGTTTTAGACATACCCATACAAAAAACATACCCATACAAGAATATTGAACAATAATGTCATGACGAACGTGCTTTGCTTGTAGTCACGTGGAGAAAACATCTTTGGTGACCATGACAACCAACTTGGGCGTCATTTCCTTTGTGTCTGATCTATCTACATCACACTGTGATTAACATTTCATCAAGACTGTTATTAGCCATGATTCACCGATGACCTTTCTGTCATCACTTTTCTTTGAACATTTACAATATGTAGTCAACTAAAACATCAAAGAAAATTAAAAACCGGATAACTGAATTGTTTTTATGAAGGAATAGATGTTTACAATTTTTTCAATGGTTATCTGGTAAATTGCCCATTATCGATGTGTTGAGAATTCCTGTGAATTATCGTATTCGGTCTTGAAGATTTAACTGCAAAAATGGTATACAAGAGTCAAATTAAAAAAGAATGTAGAAACAAACTCGGCAGGCGGCAATTTAATGACACTTTACAATATTCCAAGAAAAGAAGTAGAAAAGATATATGTTCAACCAAGGATGTGTACCTTAAGTAGTAAACTGCGAGAATTTCAGTTCAAACTATTGCATAATATTTTATATACAAATCATCATTTACATAGATTCAGGTTCCATGAAAATGGTTTGTGCTCATTTTGCAAAAATTTTGAAGAAACTTATCAACATGTATTCTTTGAATGTAATACAATAAAGGAAGTCTGGGGGAAATGTGGAGATAGATTTAATTTACCAATTCTGAAGAAATTATCCTGGAAAGAAATTCATATAGGAATAGATGACACTACTTTTAAAACAGAGCAATTATTGAACCACATTTTGATTTTGATTAAATATATGATTTTCCATAGTAGAGAGAAGGGAAGCCCTCCAAAAGCAAAAGAAATAGAATATAGATTGTTGGAAAATAGAAATGAAGAGAAAAAAACTTTCAATGGAAAGAGACACACTTTCAATTCATTTAAGAAACTTTGGAAAGTTTAGAATAAATGTTTTCATTTTTCTTTTTTTCTTTCTCAATATACAACTTCCTGACCCTCCTCTCTTCTCTCCTTTTTTTTTTTTTTTTTTTTTTTTTTTTTTTCTTCTTTACTTTTGTTTGTTTGTTCGTTCTATGTTGGTGTGTGTTTTGTATACTGTTGTACTTGTTATGTGTTTAAATGTTGTGTGGGGCGGGGGGGGGGGGGGGGGGGTAGTAGGTGTTTTGTAGCTTTTTTTTTGTTGTTGTTATATATATATATAATTTTGTTTGTCTCTAAAGGAAAATGAAGAGGTGTAACTTTTGTATGTAAATGTAAAAGATCATTGACAAATTTATAAAAACCTATGTTAAATTATTTTGTTATTTTGTATCCAATGTTTTAAATGTACAATTTTTCTTTGAGAGAAACGAATAAAAACCTATGAAAACAAAAATATACAATTTTTCACTATCATAGTGTTTAAATGCGGCATGACTGTTTTAGTGTAAAGGAGGGAAAACGGGGTATCTGTAATTATCAAATGTTATTATAATGGCAAAAAGGTAATGCACTAAAATGTGCTTAAAAAATGAAAGTAAATGAGAGATGATAACGGTTAGTTTCATAGTATCATAGACAAAAAGGGATGCTGATGGAGACAGAAATTAAAATCGAGTTGGTTGATGAAAATAATTCCCCATGAATGACATTTTACATTCGGTTACATTTTCAGGTGAGTTTGACGCAATCTAGGCAAATGTCAGAGGAAGTTCTAATCATGATACATCTCGCGCGATAAATACATCAAGGTGAACAGTATCATCCTGTCCCTCATCTCAGTTCTGCCAGCACTGATATTTACTGAGGGTTTTCGATCTGACAATGGCACCGGATGTCATTGATCAAGGCCTCTTTAATTAGCTCCCAGTTTATGGCAAGCACGTTTAGGAAGAGGAAACAAGCGAAAATAGACACACGTTCTCATCTCGCTCTACATCTTTTCTCAAATATTCTTTTTCTGTTTTCTGACAGTCTGAAGCAACGATCATTTTGATGGTCAATAACCCCTCCTCATTAGTTGATACAACCTGATTTCTGTGCCTTTTCTTGTTTTGATAATTTTCACGAAAACACAGGGAGTGATCAAATTGATATAATAACCAATATCCAATAAGACGGCATCATCATTTACCATTAATTTGACATAAAATCACAATAGGGGTAATCAGAAACTTTATGTCAATACATGACTATTGCAATGCGATCTCGATTGAATTAGTAAAAGTCACTCCATGAAGACAAGGATTCTTCTCATCCATCACACTATACGCTCTCTAGATGATTAAAACAATTATGAAAAAAATCTGAATACGATACGACATCGAACAAGGGATTCAAATATGATTTATGTTATTAAGTAATTAGCATAATCCTTAAAATTAATCGAAATCACTATTGTACTCGTAAGTTATTTTGATGGCCCAATGTATTTAATTTTTTTTAAAGCATTTTATATTTTAAGCATTTGGTAATGCTTAAGATGATTATAAGGACCATACTAATGATGGTGATAATATCAAACACTACGAGACAATAAGGTTAACGATGTTCAAAATGACCGCATATGATTGTTTTAATACGTTAACCCATTGACTATTCAATTCATTCATTGCCATAGAGTTAATACAGGGGCCAATCGGTTTTAGTAGGAAATGGGTTGATATAATGCATGAGTCGCATATAAACTTGAAGCTTCTCCGGGCCCTGAAAAGTAATAGTACAATTTACGATTCTTTTGCTGTTTTCTGCTGACTGCTGTCTTCCCTTCTTCTGATTAGAAGATTTATCTCCTGATTAAAAAATGATTAACGAGTTCTCTGAACAATTAGGAATTCACGACAGGTGGGGGCATAACAGTATAAGACAGCACACGAGACCAGGCCTGCACGAGACCGACAACTCATGTGACCGATGACTCACGGGACTGTCTAGACCTTCATCCCATGAGACCGACAATGTTGGTCTGGTGAACCCTAAGAAAATGTTGTAAGAAGGCCCACGAGAAACGGCATTGTCAGTCTCGTGGGACCACAGCATACGGCTGTCGGTCTGTTTGGCTGCAGACAATGGCAATCCCTTAATCAGTAACATCACTTTCTTTTTATCCTTTCCGCCATCCTTAGGTACTTCTTCGAACGTCTACCGTTCATGCAGGCTCAGATGCAGTGTCTAAGTTTCCGCGCAAGCCCACTGGCTCCTCGAGGCTACCTGATCACAGCGAAGGACCAGACGCATAACAGATTCCAGCACAATTTCCTCACCTTTACAGGAGGGGCCAACAACAAAGTCTGGATGGGTCTGGCAGAGAGGCAATACAATGTGTAAGAATTGTATACCATTATTTATAAATGAGGAAAATAAATGTGTTAATTTACTAGGAGCCGTGCTACAGTACCTCTTGAAAAGGCACTAGCATCAGAAAAACCATTGTAATAACGTTACCGTAAAAAAGAAAAATAATTTGAACTAAGGAAACAAGAGAGTTATAACACTAACAAAAATGTATTTGTGAATTTTATTTTTTAGGCTTATTCTTGAAGAATTCGTATGGTCGTAGGATTATTAATCAAATTGACTTTAACTCTGGCATCACCAAAAAGATAGAACCCAGAGTATAATCATACGTTGAACTGCTTGCTAAATTTATATTTCAAAAAACGAAGGGGACCTTCAAGCCTTAGATAGCTGACATTTCATCTTCGAACCCCTTCTCTTTTTCTTGGCACAGATTCTATTGGGCCGATGGCACGCCCTTCCGCCCCCACGACTGGAACCTGTTCAAACCGGATCAACCCCAACAGAACCACCACATCGATGGTGTCTTCACATTCGACAATTATCCATACCAAACCTGGGTCACTTCAAGCCACGAGACGCAAATGTCTTTCACTTGCCAATACCAGTATCTACCATGAGGAGAAACTCAATTAGAAGACTCTAGATATTTTTGATAAATTCTAGCCCCCGTAACACAAAGAGTTGCAATCAATTCCAATATTGAAACAACGATTCCGATTGGTTAATGATCAGCCTTTTGAACACCAAGCGCATGCATCGATGATGTTGGTGGCCATTGCCATTTTGCAATTGATTGCAAACCTTTGAGTTACGGAGCTCTGAAGACTGTTATCATTTGGATGATATAAAAAATAACACATTGCTCTGAAGTATAGAATGGTAAACACACGAGGTAAACCTGAGTGTTTGAAACCCACCACGCACGGCAGAGTGGGCTTTGGACTACTCTCTAGAAACCGACTGGTAATAATTTTATTGCAGTGTTCGAACTATATGTTATTTGTTTTATAAGTGGTTCTCGTTAATACTTTATAAAGAAGCAATTTAAGGGTAAAGTACGTACCTATCAAAAGGAAAGAATGCTTATAATTCTACCACTTCAAGGACAACGTACATAAAATATTCGATTACAAAAAAAAAACTCAATATAATCGAACGTAGCTTGATGTTCAACAAATGAAGATTTTTGCTCTTGCGTTTATAAACGAAACCTTTTTTTTGTAGAAGGAACGAAATTTCGTATTGTTGTTATTTTAATGCTGCACTTTTCAAACGCCGGGGATGCAATAGTCTGTGCCTGCAAGTCGAGAAGTACAGTGATTTTTACTTGCACATAAGACGAAGAAGACAAATTGATTAGGTGAATTGATCAGTTTCGTAAAATAATCACAATTCAATGCACAAGTCTCTGTTAAGTGCCTCGTTACGTATTACTTCATTTACATGTTACAAATAATTGTATTTTCATAGTCTGAATGAACAATTCATATTTAACCTGTTGTAAGCTGTAGGCAAGCCATCATTTTTGTCCTACTTAAGTTAGCAACAACTAATGTATGCAATTCATTTTCTGACCATTGAAAAACATTTCTTCGTAACGCTTTGATGGGGTCATTTGGAACGAGACACATAACAAAGACAACAGCAATACCGAAAACGAAATCAAAGGGCCGTCATGAAATGGATGTTATTGTTATTACTTAAACGGAAAATGTAAATAGGATATAATTTGTTATAAAGCATGGTTCTGTGTAAATTTGGACATGAAAAAATTGCTTCTTGACTTCGTTTTAGCTATGAATATTTCTGAATTTTTAAAGATGTGCATCTTTGTACCACATTAACCCTTGCATTGGCATAGGAAAAAGGTTACCATTCATGCTATTGTTATTAAATAGGAATTAAACACGGTATTCAACCCCAATAAATTAGTTGAATAAGGAGCAGCTGCGAAATGGGTTATGAAAATCATTGTTAACTCATTCAGAATGAAGAATGAATTCGAAAATGTTTTTTGAAATATGAGATGAGTAAAGAGTACAAAATCAGACTTTTTGATCTATGAAAAAACATCACACTAATGGTAGGCAATTGAATCCTTAAACACAATGAAATTTACTAATTCCTTTTTGAGGCTATTCGCCAGCAATTATGAGATTTAAGAGGTTTAAAATACACATCTAGATGTGCTAAATTTCTAAGCTAGATAAATCAGAAAACTTACTTCATTTATTAAATCTGTGTCTTGTAAAATTTTGCAATAAAATAAATTTAATAAAAAATCTTTGATTGCCGGAATTTTTGCATTATATTATGTTGCAGATTAATTAATTTGTGCATTAATTATTTTTTTTATTTTTGTCAATACTCTATTCATTGAGTGATTGATTGCTTTATTTGTTTATGTATGTATTCATTCATATTTTTTTTCTTTATTCATTTACTTATTGATTCATTAATTTATTCATCTTTATTTCTTGGGGGAGGGGGGGGGGGGGGGGGAGGAGGCCGTTAACAGCGATATAAATAGGTATACAATAACGAGAGGATGAAATATGTTTAAACACGTTTAAATACGTTTAAACACACTTGTAGCTATTACGAACATGAGATCTGAAACATAAAAACCAAATTTTAGGAGAGGATTATGTTTTAGGTTTTAGGACATTTCCCACTCTCCTTTAAAGACGACAGCTTCGGTCATGTACGCAGATACGCCTGCTTGAGTATGTGTATACGAGTGAAAGTTTGAAAAAAAGAAGCCCCTTCTCACGTTTTTCTTTCTCTTACAAAAGATAGAGTCATGTGAAAGTTAAGTAGCAGGGCAAAACGATGTGAGGTTACGAAGAGAAAAATGAGGAAAGAGAGATACAAACAGGGAAATAGAGAGAAAAAGATAGAATGAGAAAAAAGAGAGAAATATATATAAAGAAAGAGGTAGATAAACTTGGCGCTTGTAGTTCTACCAGGGGAGGGGGAGAAATTCAAACAAAACGACTAATTCTCAAGAAAAGTAAAAACATCATGTACAAGGTGAGTGGCAGGACAAGACAACGAAGAAAATATAGGGAAAGAGACAGAGACATAGAGGCAGACAGAGACATAGAAAGAGAGACAGAGAGGCAAAATAAAGAGAAAAAAGAGAGGGAGAGAGAGAGAGAAAAATAAAAGAGAGAGGAAGAGAAGAAAAGTACTGGCATTAGCGGTCATACCAGGGGTTTCTTGGTTCAACATCAGCTTGTATATATTACCTGTTGGTGGCCCATGCAGACTTCCTTTGAAGGATACACAGGAAGATGTCGAACCTATTTTAAGCTCCATACTTGTCCTGTCAGATAACCGCTTTTTTACACTTTTCTAGAGGAGAGGAAGGGTTTGGGGACTGTCATACTTTTAAAATAAATACCAGCAAGACCCAAAACGTCCCACCTATTATTCATATACTGTTTAAAACCTAAAATTTAATAAGTTTTCGAGATATGAATAAGGACTAGAGCAAATAAAAATTAATTGACTTGTATGAAAGGGATGATGGGAAAGAGAGCGGAGGGGAAAACCTTGTTTATACATTCTGCATTAAGTCAAATGCTCTCATCTGTACTTTATTCGGGGCAAGTTTTTATCAAACAGAAATTCTTTACTGCGTATACTGGTATCTAAAATCAAAAATTGTTAAAGACAAACTGTAAAAGAAATTGTTGAACATATTTTGGGAGAAAATAGAAAAAATAATAAGTGAATAACGTGATAATCTTAACAAATCGATCTGCCTGCCCCCTCCCCCAATCAATGTCTCAGGCTAAATCTATTTTTTTTAAATGCCCCCCCCCCCAAACGTATCCTCCACCCATCTGTCTTTCTATCGCGAGCATGTTTTGGGGTCAAATGCTTTTTTGTTGGTGCAGATTTACAAGTCCCGTTGTCTTAAGCTTCATCTGCTCGATTGATTGTCCCTCTCTAGTTGAATACAGTGAATGGATGTGAAATTAATGTGCTCAATTTGTTTAACGGAAAATGCATCATTAAACGCGGTCATTAAAAGTCGCCGGATGCCGGGGAAACTAGACCGGTGTAGCTGGCCGGTGTAAGATAGCACCTTGAGGTGCTGAGGTGTTAATTACTTACTTACTGATCAGTGATCAGCGCTAACATCCGTACTTTCATGAGTTGGTGTTGCATCTGTATTTAGATTTATTGGAGAATAGCAACGAATGTAGACATATTAAATTTGTTGGTTTATATAGTCATAACTTTACAAACATATGTTACCATGCACATAAATTTAAATACAGTAATTTTTTCTCTCTTTTACAGTACATCATCATATATGTGAGTAAAGTTAACATGCTAAATCCGCCCGAAACATAAATTGTATATAGGAGGGCTGCTGCGTAAGACTGACACTGTGGACTGATTTGTCTGTAGCCCTCTGTTGTTTGTCGGAAAATGGATAAGATGAGGAGATTGAGGATAAAGGCAAGTGATGAGAAAGGACTGGTTTGCTCAATATGATAACAATTCACAAAGATCATGATGCGTAGTACTGAAAGATAATAGCTTAATAGCAATACTGCACCGAACAAACAATCCATGTTTGTTTTTACAAATGTATATACATCTTACAGCGTCATTAGACGGACATAATGTAGTGAAAAAATTAGTCATTAAGTAGACATGGCCATTAGCAAGACATTTTCGTGTCTTGTTAACGATTGAAAAAAAAAAATTACTGCCCTCTACGTACTTTTGGATGCAGTTGAAACTTCGAGGCCTCCCAAGAAATAATAGGTTTAATCATTAAAACGTTAGTTTAAATAGATATATTGTTTTGAATTTAGGATTAGGGTTAGACTTCAGGTTAAGGTAGGGTTAAGGTTAGGGTAATATACCAGTTTTTATGATGTCCTGTCAATGCAACATGTAGGGTTGTATATATATATATATATATATATTTTTAATGATTATTAAGATATATCTCAGAAAATAATTCAGAAACAAAATGTACAAGCACCTACAGAGGTGAGAGAGAATATACGGGGGTGAAATAGAAAGTTCAACATTGGTAATGCTGGCAATGTGAAAAAGAACTAACTGTTGAAGTTACTTGGAAATGTTGATCATGAATGAATATCCATAATTATCATCGTGTGCATGAAAAGGTTGCAAAATCATACAAATGAGAAATGATAGTGACTCAATTAATATTGCTTCAAATCGAGTACAGTGAAAAACCATTGCACACACCAATGTGGCGTAAAAGTCTGCATCAATTAGGATTAAACTATTATTGGATTTATAAACTAATTCATAAAACAAATCTAAGGCGATTATTTTCATGAGACATAGCTACAGTGATAATTCATAAGGACCAAATTAAGAATTAGAAAAGTCCTAAAAATATTTTCCACCTTCACAGGAAACGCAACATTCTTTTGAACCTTCCTATATTTTGTTTACGGACTTGGTGGGAACATTCGGCAAACTAAAAGAAGTCGAGGGCCCGGTTTCATTAAACTTGTTAGTAATAGCAAGTTGCAATAATTGTTATAAGCTACTGAAATAGTGGCAGTTGATTGGCTGAGAGCAGATTTGTCATAGAAATTCAGCACTTGCTAGAGATAACACGTTTTATGAAACAGGGCCCAGATCAAAAGGTAAACAATATTCCAAGTAAGAAAGAGAGAGTGACTCTTGAAATAGAATGATACTACCAGGGAACAACATTATGGTTTAAATGTATCATATAAACAATTCTACATTTAGATGGAACACATTTAGTTTTGAAAAAGGTATTCATTACTACGGGACAGACATCATGTAAAAATAGCATTTTCACAGTTCAAAAGATTAATGGTATTGTCATGACTTCGCAAAAAATACCTACATCTGGAAAGAAATATATAAAAATAAATGAATAATGTGATTCATCATCGCCAACATTCACCGCAAACTATTATATTGTGGTTTTCGTCTTGATTCCAAGGGGATATAAATATCCATTCATGTGCCAAACATAATGTTTATCATTTTGAAAAAGCAGTAACGTTTCGCAGTTTTTTACTTCTCTTGTCTGGGTTTATTTTAACATGATAATAGTTTTCAAACATATTTGGTGATATATAGTAGTCGGATTAATTTGTCAATTACGATAATCTTTTTTTAAATTATGAAACAATATGTCTTTTACGTACATTTTGTTATCTGTATTGAATCTGCATGTGAAATGTGAAACCAAAAGACTCAAACTCAAACTCAAACGTACATAATGAGGAGGGACGGGGCACACGGTGTATCAAATCTAGGTTATTTGATACACCGTGAGAAGGATGCATGCGCCCTCCTGAACCCCCTGCAGTCCCTTCCCTTGATCCGCCGCAAAGATTATCTGGCTTTCTATCCTTAGATACCAGTAAAGTACAGACAATCCGATGATCCAGATTTGCATCCGGTATATCAAGTTTTCGGACCAAATCCACTTTTCAAAAAATCATGTTTCGCTCACAAAAACATCTATTGATCGTTACTCAGCTTTTTTTATAATAAATTTATTACATTTTAAAATTTACTCTAAAAAGGTAACATATTTGATGTATTGTGAGTATGAATGAATATGAGAGAAGCGTATAATTTATTGAAATGCTATGTGTATGTGACCTGCAATAGATAAACAAATCAAAACATAGCAACCATCTCCCTAAAAAACACACCAAAAAACAAGTAAAGATTAAATGACTTATTAATTTCTAATATTCTCGAAAATGAAAGGAGCTTGTTTTATATTTTTGTGTCAGTGAGCTTCGTTTTTTTGTATGGGTCTTTTTCTTTGACTGGTTTTGCTGTTGTTATTCTTATGTTTATTGTATGTTGTTTTTTGCACAAAATTATCTAAAGATCGCCGAAGCCTTACACTGCAGGCTGAATAAAATATTAAAAAGGGAGAAAAAGTGACCGAAAACTTGTGTAAGAGGGCAGGAGAGAGAAATAAACTCTATGAGAAAGATTTATACGTGTCAGAGAGATATACAGAGAAAACGAAAGGAAGGGAGAAAAACAAAATGGAAGTGAGAGTCGTACCTCGAGAACGTGGGTGAGGTGGACTGGCCTTTCAAATTTATGCCAAATGTGTTAAATATAGATCCGGGGGCCACAAGAAGTTAACAAGCCTCTCAGTGAATGTCATAGTTCCCCAACCAGAAGTGAGGGGGAAAGAGGACTAAAAATGAACTCCATTTCCCCCTCGCTCTCCGTCTTCAAACTTTAGCCAAACTTCTTTCTTGAGAGAGTTGACATATTTTCCATATTTCTCCTCATTCGGCACAACATCGCGAGCGATGATTGGTGAATTCCCCTCCTGAGAACACGCCTTCCGTTAGTCAATTAACTCACTCTTCGCGGTGACACGACATTTGCTCCTGCGACAATTGCTCCGGGCTTTATTTCGTCTAAGATGAAGGGTTAGGGTTAGGGTTTCAATAGGGTTTTATGTTAGGTTTAGGGTTAGGTTTAGGGTAGGGTATAGTGTTGAATCCAGGGTTGAAGTCAGCCATTCGATTAGTGTATGAAATTTACAGCGGAGCAATTGTCGCCGGAGCAAATGTCATGGAACCACTCTTCGCTCCTCCCGTTTTGACGCAGCTAGTCTTTTTTCGCAGACCAATGATCCATACAAGTCCGAATTCCTGAACGCGAAGAACAGTATGCAATATCGACACATGAACGGTTTAAACTGAGTGGTCTAAATGAATGGCCATTTATAATGGGAAAAGCTATGAACAAGGTTTTTTTTAAAGTAGTTTCGCTCAAATGTATTTATTATGTTTTCAAATTCTGAGCATTAGAAACTTTAAGCATTAGTGTATTTTGACTTTCGGCATTGTACAGATAAATCTTCTTGCAGATCTTTTGTGCAATAAATTATAAATCATTGTTAATTCAGATTACTAAGGTCATTTTTAATGTAACTATTAACAATACTAATACTATAATTTTTAATTCTTACTTATAACTGTTATTACCACATGACTTTTGTAACGTTATTAGTAATACTTCTTTACATTATACTTCCTTACATTTACAAATATTAGTTGACACAATGTTATATAGGCTTACCAATATTTTGTAAAATTGTTGCAAGTAAACCATTGAGGGGCCTAAAAAGTTGTGTTCCACAAAAGCAATCAAATTTTAAAATACAGATATGAAATTGCACTTATAGTGTAAAGCCATAGTGCTTTACCTCCTCACTTGCCAAGAATACTGATATTTTTATCACAATAATGTATCTGGGTTTGATTTGTTTTGTACACAAATTAGGTCGGACGTTACAGCGAGCACACTCTCTTCATATCAAACTCAGAAGATACGAAAGGAGACTGCGAATCGAGACTACATGCTGTGCAAGTTCATCCCCTTACACAGGCCTATGACGCACCTGTTAGATCGTACCCCTCCCTGTCCCCCTCTCGACTGCTGGGCCAAAACGAGACCAGTGAAAGAAACCTCACTTCGCCCTGGATCACTACAGAGGAGAGGACTTCCATCTTTCGTTACATCTCCTGTAAGGAACATCCATTGGAACCCACGTACTGTCGGAGGCAACGGCACATCAAGTGCACCTTGCAGGATATCTGTGGCCCATATCCCAATCGGATTGGACAGTGTTATTTTAAACATGGGTACGACGTGTTTAACGATTTTACTGGGGTGCCTGGTCTATGCCCAGGCGCAATTCCCCCGGGTTCCGCAGCAACCTAACCAACCCAATAACCCAGGAGGTTTCCCAAACCAGCCGAACAACCCAGGAGGTTTCCCAAACCAACCCAATAACCCAGGAGGTTTCCCAAACCAGCCCAACAACCCAGGATTCCCCAACCAGCCGAACAACCCAGGAGGAGGTGGATGGCCCAACGCTCCTGGAGGTGGTCCTGGATTCGGTGCAGGTGGAAACCCTGTTCAGCCCGGAATCCCCATGGCTGGATGTATACCAGGGTGGACTAACTTCGGAAACTATTGCTACAAGTAAGTTTAACCAAAAAGCGAAAAAGATCTATAGAATTGTTAAGATCCATTCATTAGAATCATAACAATGAAAGTACCCGTTGATTGGTTGAAAAGTTAGTTCCTCCTGGCAAATGCGATTGAAGACATTTCAAAGAAGAACCTGTAAATGGGGCAAATTACTGAAAAGCGATATACAGAGATATGCTTCTCATCACCCAATGACCATGGTCTTATCTTTATTTTCAAAATGTAAACAACCAGTGATCAGGATGGGTAGCGTATTGTAAGACAGCTCCGAAAATGTAACATTAACATGTTTAATGCAGTATACATCTTGGTGACATGTCACAAAAGAAAAATAGGAAAAACCAGAGTGACCTGCTTCTGCCTGTCGCCTTCGGTCGAAGCCACACGCGCAACAGGTGTATCTGGTCTTGAAGTTGAAGGGGATTGACTAAGACTAACCGCACGAAGATCCACTCATAGGCCTAACTTTAACAATTCCCTGAACCCTGGAACTCGGTCAGGGTTAAACAAAATTCCTAGGACATGAACAAAAAAGTCGGGAACTTGTTGGTAGTTTGAGTAATGATTAATGCTTGACGTGCATTTCGTTGCAATGACTAAGGATTCAAAGGCCATACATGTTCATGGCCTGCTCGATCTGGAATAAGTTCCAGAGGCAAATGAAATGTTGAAGCCTCTTGATTTAAAGATCAACCAGTTCTTGACCTACTCGATGGAGAGAACGAAAAATAGTTCCTGGGACAGACGAAATGTTTGATCTAGTTTGTAGTTAGTTTGGTCAGTGAGAGATGCCTGATGTGCAATTTGTTTCATTTAATTTTACTATTATGCTTTCCTATCTATTTAAGAGAATCTAAATCGTTCGATGAGAATATAAAGGACAACTTGAATAATGGTAAAAAGTGCTTTGGACAGATCCTGATCTTAAACCGAACTCTAAACCAATCCTTTACTCCTTCAATTGATATTCAGCTAGGAAATATATTACCTTTGGGGAAACAAAAGACGAAGTATGTAGAAATTGTGCTATTTTGGGGTGTTGTCAGCTTACAACACTTTCAGATAAGCTCTTTGGATCTCTACGGTATCACATCAGCTATCAACTTTGAAGTGTAGATAATGTATGTCCGTCAAAGAGATTTTCCGATTTAAAGCATGCTGCATTAATTACGATCGTCTATATTTGAGCTGAATTGACACGAAACCATTGTTACAAATAATCTAAAGATGACTAAACAAGCGTATAAGGTAATAGCGGCAAAACAAAGCAGAGAAGATTTTTGTTTAAAAAGGGGAAAACACCTTTTCACGACTTGACGACAAACAAGGGGAGTTTCCCCGCATCAGTTCTCTCTGTTTCCTCGTTCGTCTCAACACTTGGGGTCGAAGAAACAACAAATCACATATTCCTTAACAAAAAGGGGACATTGGCATTTTCCGGTTGAATTATCACCATAAGAACATGTTCACACATTTGTGAAGGATTTGTTAAACCTACATCCTGTTAAAGAGTCTTGCGCCAAGTCGTAAAGTAACATTTTCTTCAGTCACAAATATCGTGAATATTGGGTGAAGATTCTTTCTAATTAACCGAACATTAGGTTAAAAAAAAGGCATATCCAATTTAGTCTGGTGAAATAATCCTCAATTTAGCATTTATTTAACACGATTCCGGGATGTTTATCTTACATTTATTTCTTTTACAATATTGTGTAGAAACTTATTTAGCGCAGATGTATGTTCCTTTTTATCATAATAGGGTAACATTTTACCAAAAAGTTTTAATTTAGAGTGTAAGGGTAACACATGTTGCATGTAGCGCATTTTTAAAACACTTTTTTACAATAAAAAATGAGATAGCTAACTGACAAACGGAAAAGGGGTTACCAAAGAAGGAGACAGATTGGGTGAGTGAAAAGGAGAACTTCAAAACAATTGTGGTTTAATCACAAAATGCATACGTCTGGCGGTGGGACTATCCCATGGCAAACCATTGTTCGGAAGGAAAGCATCACTAAAGAAGGTGTCATTGTCTGTCTTTTGTATTAGTAATTAGTCATTAATTAAGGAAGTATGTGTGCCAAATAGAGGGGCAGACAAACGGACTAGGCTAGGTCTGATGGGCAGTTCCTGTAAGAATATTACAGATGAAGAGAGGTGGAACGAGAGAGTGCAGTAGAGAATAGGAGAGAAGAAGAGGGGTAGAGAGAAAGAGAAAGAGAGAGAGAGAGAATGAGATAGTTGAGAACCAAGGAGATATGATCATAGATTAATATCAGAGCACCATCTAACTTGATTTTAGTTGAGTGGTTAAGGCTGTAGTATATGGCTATAAACTTGATCAGTTTTTAGCCATACCCACTGCTGTACTCCGTAATTTACATCAACTTGTTTGAAGAAAAAAAGGAGGGGGGGGGGGGGGCAGCGGAGACCTCAAAATATCTGTCCATATTCGGACGCATTGACATTTGGGGAATTTGTATGTATAAAACCTTTCTCCTTTTAATAGTACACACATACATATTTTCCTACCATTGTCTTTTCCCATTCCCGTTTAGAACTGAATAGCTCCCCACATCCAGATGTCTATACGGTATCATGACCGTACCTGACTAATTTCCTAATCGCCCTAGGACCACTAATCCCAATTAATCCCAATCGACACGAGCCGGCTCACAGTTTTATCCACCGAACATACACCTGTTCTAAACCGGACTCTCATCCAATTCATCATAATACCTGTGAAACTGGCCTTACATACGAACATTACTTTTAACCATGATAAAACGTACTCGTTAGTGCCTTTGTCAAGCTGGTATTTAATTAAATAAATGCTTTACTATACACTCACTACGCACGCACGCACACACCCACACCCTTACACGCACCAAAGTATTGCGTTCGTTTCGTATTTTAACTCTTTCCTAAAATATTATTTTGCTTTCTATTTTTTTTTAATAAAAGACTTGTAGAAAACAGTTTTAACTGGACTTCAAAATAAATCAAATGATATCGGGGAAGGTCTATTGTCGCGATTTCTAATAGGAATTTGCTTAAATTGATATTCATTTATGTTAGGTTGCAGTCCACTCATACAGATGTATCATAATTAAGCACTACCATAGAGTCACAGAAGTAGCAATATGAGGTTTAAAAATAAAAAAACGCATTTCTGTGAGGTCAAACTGAAATTAGAGGCGTAATTACCGTAACCAATCAAAATATAGATAAACAGCATAATAAAACAGGACTCAAAACAGATGTTTGGAGAAAAAAAAATTATGCTACTCTCTGGAAATGATCTGATTTAATTTCCACCAAGTTAGCGAATCTCTGCTGACAATGTGTCATTACCAAGTATTAATCATCGGCAGGATTTGCGACCGCGATTTTTTTCTTTCTTCTAGTTCTAGGGGACAGGTTACCCCTCTGGCCCCCATGAACCCAGGGGAAGTAGAGGTGGCATGTGAGCTTGAATCGCTGCTGTCATGCGAGTCAGGGAAGAGGGTGAAACCCTTCATTTTTGTTAATCCTTCCTGCAAAACTATCATCATAATCAATACATATAAATAAATAAAAATAATATGGATACTTATATAGCGCGGTATCCACCAGGCTCTGACGCTCATGGCGCTTTACATATATTAGTCCTAATTATGTATGACCGTTGTTTATCATTGACATTGTAAGAAAAGTAAAGAATGTGGGCCCTTTTTCTGCGGCTAGGCTATTTAATCCCCTCCCCTCCCCCTAGAGTGACCTTGCTAGCTTCTTAAGGCATTCACATTTAGAAATTGACCTTTAAATTCAAAATGGCAAATATCCGGTAACGTTATTTTATAAATGGTATCATCACACCGACGTCATGAAAGTCAAACAGGCGCCAAGTTTGGGGCCCAGAATGAAACACACCTACATATTCATTACCTCACCAACATCAATATGGCCGATGCGACTTGAAGATCTGTCGAAAGGAAAATAGAAGTACCTACGATCTGGGGATAGGCATTTTCGGCACACATGTTATATGTAGTGAGTCTTTTCTTCGTCTGTTTGTTCTTGCACAACGACCTTCATGCAAGTATTTCAATGAATCCCTGTTGAAGCATTTTCCCAGATCACCCCCTTTTAGACTTGTCATTGTTGTTGACATGTGGTGGTTATATGTCAGGCCCCTTTTCAGAGGCCTACATTCGGTAGGCCCCCGTTTAGAGCTAAGCAGATTATTCGCGTGCCTCGTTCTATATACGACCTTTCAGAAATCCATATGACACATTTTTAGATCGATTTAGGGGTGATCTGATTCAGATAATACCTGGGCTGGGAAGAGATATTATGCGAACTTTTTCTGTATGTATTATACAATGGGGTCTAGTAGAGGTTCCGGGGTCTAGTGGATACTAGATAGAGATAGAGAGAGAAAAAGACAGATAGAGAGATAGAGAAAGGGTGGGGGAGAGAGACAGAGATGATAGAAATCATAAAAAGGCGATAGAAGAAAGTGTAAGTGAAAGGGAGAGAGAGAGAGAGAGAGAGAGAGAGAGGGGGCAAGAGACAAAGAAAGCCTAACTTTATATTTTAGAATTTAATTAATTACCGTTTCGGTTAAAAACTTTGTAGTACCTTCAGCAAGACTTTATAGTCACTTAATTGTTTTAACGACTCCATACCCTTACAAAACACAGTGAGTCTTACGTACTTCATAATTATACAATCCCATGATTACTATTAGACAGGGTTTTCCATAACAAGTTACAATAATTGTTGATTGGATGTAAGCAGATTTTTCATGGATCTGTGGTAGTAGTTATTGCTAACACGTTTTATGAAACCGGGCCCTGAACTCATGTTCAACTAAGCAATGGAAATGTGGAAAAACCAGTTTCAAGCCTGTCCACATACAACGGGCTAATTATAGGTCCTACTCTTAATTGAAACAATTCTTAACAAAATGGGAAAATACCACAAAACATGGACATGCCAACACAGTCCAAGCAGACATTTTTAAACCACGAACAACTACATAGACACAGGATGACGTCTCAAATCCTTTTCATGAAGTTTGGAATTAAGTGGAATAAATGAATTAGAATAATAAAGCTTGCAGACGAAGC
Organism: Strongylocentrotus droebachiensis; assembly: GCA_035222895.1. Classification (NCBI taxonomy): domain Eukaryota; kingdom Metazoa; phylum Echinodermata; class Echinoidea; order Camarodonta; family Strongylocentrotidae; genus Strongylocentrotus; species Strongylocentrotus droebachiensis. Next base: position 22,422 of record JAVYIG010010602.1, on the reverse strand, counting down.
AGGATTATAGAGGACATATTTCATGACAGCTTTGTGTCTCGTGTTAATCAATACTTATTGGAGACAAGTGTTTATACTTATGTTATAAATAGAAATTTAATTGGCCGAGTCTAGCAGAGAAAAAGTAATCCCTGGTAAGTTTGCACGAATACATTTGAGGGTAATATGACAATGGATTTTGATTTTTGTGTAAAAGGGTATTGGTCTTAGTTATGACTCACTTTTGATAATATGTCGCCAGGCTATTACTTTACTTAATTTATTAATGTTTCTGAGATAATCGTAGAAAAATTAAAAGAACTGGATCTAGTTTACAAGTAATTTTATAATAATAAGTAAGCATTTATACCCGAAAACAAAGCATCATACTGAAGTCAAACAGAGATAGCACTTTAAAAAGTTGATAGTTATGATAACAGAACAAACAAATTATGATATAAATGTACGCATTCTTGATTTAAAAAAATATGAAGGGAATACTAGACTGCAGAACGAAACTGTCCAATTTGTCCAGTCTGATCTGAATATTATGAAAATACAATAAGGTCTCCAAATCGTTTCATCTTTTAAATTATGGTTCTATTTGCAATTCATACTTTCCAGGTGTTTTTGGCTTTCTAATTTATCACGGCACTTCCTGCCATCCTCTTGATCAGGCTCACATTGTTCGATTGTGAACCGTTGCCTATTTCTAGATTTCAGATTACTTCAAATATAAAATAAATGTGTTGCTTATTAATTCCTATCCTAACAAACAACAATTCATTAGTACGAAAGGAAACATGAATTTGATTGTAATTACATGTAAGCGTGCAAATGTTTCATCAGAGCCTGTTACAAAATACAACTTGTTATAAGGTTTACATTTAGATTGATATTTTAGTCGCATCAAATAAAAGTATTATATATCGTTTTATTTTATACTTTTTTCAGTTATATAAAATGTATGACTTGTTTGGAGTCTGTTTTTGGAAGGAAGAACAGATTTACCGGGGGTGCTGATAAATGAGTCACTACGCTAATATTACTCTCAAGGGGGCGCTGTTTACCCTCGTAATGACTCAAGTAGACCCTGGCGAAAAGTGGGGTTCTAACCGCGAGTAGGGATAGGAAGATTGGTGAGAGTGAATAAGACAGAGGAAAGAAGTGGACAATGAAAGTAGCAGAATGAAGAGTGAGGAAAATGTGAAGGAGGGAAAAAGAAGAGAGAATGAAGATGAAGAGAGAGGAAAACGAGGAAGAAGAAGAAGAAGAAAAAGAAGGAGATGAAGAGGGAGAAGAAGAAGGAGAAGGAAAAGAAGTAGAAAACGGGCGATCGTCAGAGTATGGCTTCTCGATGTACGAGCTACATCATCAAAAAAGATTTTTCAGAGCGGCATGTGATCGGCTCTGAATGAAATGACAGTATTTTTGGTGTTTTACTTTGTTCACAGGGTTGTTATGGTCTAAATCTTACTCGATTTAAGCTGTGATATATTTGGAAAGTGACTTTAGAGAGACAAAGTCTAAAGCTTTTAAAGAAAATCCGTAGATGGCGCCATACCACTTCCTACTTGATGTGACTTTCATTCCCCCGAGACGTTTATCGACAACCTCATTTGGGATGACAGATGGGATTGTGGTCTTTAGATAAAAAGCTTTCAAATTAAAAATAAGAACAAGAAGAAAAAAAGTTGAGAGTTTTAATTCAATCCATCAGTTTCTTTCTTCTAAGTACAGTCAAACCTGTCTTAGCGACAACCTCTCTATAAAGGCCATCTGTCTAAAAGTGGCCACGCACCTTGTCTCCCTTGAGAAAGAAATTAGTGTTTTAGAACATGTGTAGAAAGACCACCTGTCTACAGTGGCCACTTTTTCTATTTCCAATGGGTGGCCTTTATAGACAGGTTTGACTGCATTTTGCCCTTTCATTCTTTGTCGCTTGTTTCGCTGTTGTAAAGGATTATATTTTCCTTGTGATCATGCGTAATTATCTGCTAGAGGTTACACAGTTGATTTTACATCTAGATGAAGCTATTGCTGCCGTAGAGGAGACTGATTGATTGTGTTGATTATGAACTCTGCCTTAATTGTTTCTGCATTAGAACATGATTCATATTAGTCTAATTATATTCATGTTTGTTTATTTATTTATTTCCTTCTTTCAAGGGAAGAATTGATTTTGTTTGGCTTTGTTTTTAAATCTACAATGTAATAGGCAACATTCAGACATTTTTTTTTAAACGACATCTCTGTTCATAAATGTTCATGAACTGGAATTCTCAATTGCGCCATCTACGCCAAGGAACACTGATTAGTTTTTCTAAATGAATTGTATGACATTTCAATATTTATATCAAAGACAACATTCTTTGAATCAATGGTACAATTTATAAACTAATAAAGGTATTTCAAAAATAGTTGAGTTGTCTATCAAAAAGTACCTCATAAAGTTAAAATATTATATCAACGATTTAAAGATATATGTTAATACTTCTATATAAAATTCTCTGGAATTATTATTCTGTAACGCTTGGAGTTGACCTGGAATGAATTACCAATCATTTTTCATTTTATATCTGAAATATGATAGAATGAAAGTCTTTATTATCCTAAATCATCAACATATTTCTATCGTCATCTTCATTATCATAATTCTTTCATAATTATTTCATTTCTCCCTCGTGCAGGTACATCTGGCAGAGGCTACCCTACGATGAAGCCAACATGTTCTGCGCCCGTTTCTCCGCACAGGCCGTCCCCGGCCAACGCCCCGGCTTCGGCATGCCTCCTCGCGGTCACCTCATCGTCACAAAGGATATGATGCATAACAAATTCCAACACAACTGGCTGAGATACACCGGTGGTGGCGCAAACAAAATCTGGATGGGTCTTGCCGAGTTGCCGTCCGCCCCCGAAAGCAACCGGTATGTTAAGAAAACATTTTATTTTTTGTTGTGGGCGGGGGGGGGGGGGGGGGGGGGTAACGCTTTAACTAAAAACAATCTATTAAAAAAACCTGAGGCATTTTCAATTCCCCCTTTTGTCACCTTTTGTGTGACCATAACAATGACATTTTACAACATCTAAACATGGTTTTTGCCAAAAACAATTAATTACAGTAGGGTGCCGAAACTTCCTTTAAATAGACTGGGGGAGGGGGGGGGGGGGTAGTAATGCTTCAACAACAAAACATCTAACAAAACAACCTGAGGCACTTTCAGTTGCCTCTTTTGTCACCTTTTTGTGTGACCATGCATAACAATGACATTTTACAACATCTAAACATGATTTTGCCAACGCAATTGATTACAGTAGGGTGCCGAAACTTGCTTTAAATGGACTCTGTGACTATAATAATCAATCATTACACGTTACTTTACGAAAACATCGAATACGATCAACGTTTCTTGGTCTATTGGATACGTCAACAGACTCTGGATCACATGGTCTGCGGTTCTTTGGCAAGACATTAATTACATTTGCCAATCTCCACTCTTGTGACGTAAATGGGAACCCGGTGCGAAGTGATTCCTCAAATGCAATAGCGCCTTATCAGGGTCGCTCGGCTAATGCCGGGGTTATCATTGTACAGCGGTTAGGAACATTAGTATGAAAGGTTGTATAAATGTTACTATTATTATCATCATTACCGGGAGGTCCTGGGTTCGAACCCCGGCCGCGTCATACTAAGAGACTTTAAAGATGGGAGCTGCTGCTACCTTGTTTGGCGTTCAACAATAAGGGATAGAGCAACGTCGATCTGGCGCTGCTCTGTGGCTGCCGGGCTCACGATCAATTGGGCAAAAAGAATTTCCGTTTCGGTTTAATAAAATTTTGAGTGGACTTTAAAAGACTATTATTATTATTATTATTATTATTATTATCATTAACCTTCTAACCTCAATTTTCTTTGCTTTCTCTTTCCTAGATACTTCTGGGCTGATGGAACCGAATTCTTTTTCACACGCAACTTCGTCTTCAACCGCTTCAAGCCCGACCAACCGCAGCAGAACGCTCACCGTCAAGCGGTCCACAGCTTCAACAACCGACCGGACAACTCCTGGGTAACGACCAGCGTCGAAACGGAGGTATCCTTCATCTGCCAATACCAATACAAATATTAAAGAACACGTCGTTTAACCCACTGTCTACTGAAACCGATTAATCCCTGTATGAAACCTACGGGGACGAGAGTATTCGGTATTCAACGGGTTAACTCTTTTTGTTTCAACCGCTTCTTTTGGACTTGACGTTATGAACTTTTACCTGATTTCCCCCCTCAACATCTCGAGATGGACAAGCGAATTCATCGCACGTTATTTAATTGGTGATGAATCCGAAGGCATTTCAGTGGATTTTTTTTTACAACTGGTAGTTACCTCCAGGCCACTGCGGTAGTCGAAATTGGAATTTCCACAGGATTTTAAGACAGATTCTGCTTTCACACGTTAACATTTTGTGTTATCCAAGGACTTTGTGCTCGCTTGATATGTATATACGGACAATATGAATATCAACGTGTGTTTCGCCCGATTTTGGCCGATTGTATCCGAACTTACGCCGAACTGCACCGAGATGTTTTGATCTATCCCTTTTTAGGCATTGTTGAACTATTTTAATACGTTTTTGGTAGATTTTATTAAAAATAAATGTGTTTTTAATTAATTTGTATTAGATAAGTGTGACAACAGATTCTGTAATTAATTTCATGTTCTATCAATTACTTTTTTGGATTTTCGTTTCCTTCAAATTTAGATTCATAAACTTAATGTAATATCAACTAAAATAATGAAAATTAAGAAATATTTGAATGAAAATGTGCAATGTGTGACGTTGGGCAATAATTAGTTTTTCAATGTAAATAAGAATTATTGTATTATTGGAAAATTTGTAAATGTTTAGATGGGTATTGCTGGTGCAACATGAAATAAAAATCAGGCTGTTAACGCAACAAATGAGTGTAAGTTTGTTACTTTTTAACCGGTCATCCTCCTAAATATTAATTTTCATTGAAAATGATTCCTGTTTCCGCTTACGGTATTACTCCGGTCACTGGATTCAATGATACTTCGGCACATTACAGTGAACATTCTCCACTCCCTGTGGAACAGTCCAGCCACTCCCTTGTTTATGGGCGGTCACATGTTATATACAAAATAATATTTTTTCTAAGGAAGTATACAAGCTCGAAGGATAAAACAACAGAAGACGATTGGAGACCAATGTGTTGGTTTCCTAGTCATGATATTTCTATATTTCTCCGCTGTGTGTTCAAAATAATGTTTTGGTCTTATGAATTTTTGGTTTAAAAGGCATTTGCTCGAAAAGGCTGTAGCTTTGTTAGCTATACTGGCATATGAAATATTGACAGTAGAGAGCAAGAGAGAGAGAGAGAGAGAGATAGAGAGGGGGAGAGAGAGAGAATTTGAAGGGATGTAAAGAGTAGAGAAAGAGAGAGAATGGGAATGTTTATAGAGAGAGAACAATACAAAAGGCTGAAACAGGGAGAGAGGGGAGAGAAAGAGAGAGAGAGAGAGAGAGAGAGGAAGAGTGTGGGTGTGTGTGTGTGTGTTTGTGTGTGATAGAGAGATAGAGAGAGTCAAAGAAACAGAGAGAAACAGAGACAAAGAGACAGTGGGGATTGTTATATTTTTTCTTTTTCTTTGGCCGATTGAAGAAAATAACACACTGAACAAAATAACCCACACACCCACACGCACGCCCACATAGACTTAAAATACATACGCACATCTTCTCGAATACGTTTTAGCTTTGAACTTAGTCAAGTAAGTGATACTTATACTTAATCATTTGATTACCAACGTGTACTCTAAGCTTCATGTTTTGATAACAATTAAAAACAGTAAGTTAGAAAATAGTAGACAACGCAAGCAACGCTCCAGATTAAAAAACAGGGGAACAAACAAAGAAAACAATAAAAAAAAAGGACATTTCCAGCGAAAACAAGCATTTTAAGGATCGAAACACGGTCCTAAGAATCACAGGTAAATGACTTCGAGGGTTGATAACGCACACACAAAGTACAAAAATTGACCCTAGTTCATGATAATTTTTAAAATGTAGCCTACATTCATGACCATTTTTTCTTCTTCTATTTAAATCTAATCCCTTCAAGCGATAGACCCGGGGCACCTCCGTGATAAGATGATCCAATCCTGATAATTGATCTATTCCCGACATCACAATTTGCTTCTTCCGTTTGACGAATCTGCTCGCGGAACCAACCCGATGAAAACATAGCGTGACGCATTGAACAACTGGCAAAGAAAAATCAAGTTAGGGAAGCTTGTCTTAGGTCGAGTACAGACCGTCCCATGAAAAAGGAATCCGCCCTTCATGGGCACCAACTTGAATATCGTTCTGAATCGTCTACTGAATATGAATTCGTAATCTGCACAGACCCTATAGTTCACACTCCATTAAAATCATGTATGTGTCCTGCCGTGAAACCTAGCCCAGTTTATAAAAACAAAAGACTACAACTGGAACAACAACAACAACGGATGTGTCTTTCAGGGCATATGTACTTAGGTCTCTGTATAGTCTTTCAGCTTAGACACCAGATCATTAATTATTACGTCTGACACGGGTTTGTGCCTGTAAACTAATGAAAGCATGTTTCGGATACTGAATGACAGATATTAGATGCAATATCCTTAAACGTATAACTTTTCCCGTGTTTATACATGCATATTCTGATAAAAACGTACGAAAGACCATACCTATGGAAAACTTTGTAAACTAAAAAAGGTTTATAACACGCTTAGAGAGATGTTTTGATAACAGAATCAAGCATTACGATGTTAACATCTACTAAAGATTGTCGTCTCAAGTAAACTATATTAAATTGCACGAAAGTTACATCTAATCGAATTGTTCTGTCTGCTTTTCGAACCCTATATATCAAACAAAATCGTCATGAAGAACAACGACATTTTGATATCGAGAATTCATCTGCGTTATCAGCATTGCTGGGACACCCTGTAAATGAGTTAATTAATGTGTCGTATTCTACTGTGGTTTAAGGAGCATCATAAGATTAAGGCAAAGTTCGAGGAAGAAGGGGGAGCGCGTTTTAGCTATCGCCTCACAAGGAGGTTTACTTTTCGCTACATCGTTGTGCACACGGCAATAAGGAGGGGTTCGATGTTCGTTGACGTTCTTGGTTGGAAACTTGGGGATGACCAGCGAAAAATCTGTTTGGCGTCAGCAAAGGAAAGCTCATTGACTTGTCGACAGCTACATTGACTAGGAAGAGAGCCTGACATCAGTCCAGGTTTCTTTATTGCCTTGATATTCACCCTCTATCCCCAAAACTTGGTCATAATTAGTTGTTCAGAGTAATAATCATTAGATATACTCAAGTAACATTGCAACGCACATACAACAAACGTGGAAGAGACTGGTTCCCAACCCCAACTCACGGCCGAAACCGGACAATATCTTATTACAGAGAAGAGAGTCACAGTCTTAACTTTTTTCGACGTTCGACAGAGACTTGGAAGGAGGAAAGGAGGTGTCAGTTTCCCGGTAGCTGAGGGTGATTTTGGACGAATTTTAGAACTAAAACCAGAGCAAGGATGAAGCATTTGTTGGGTGTGGCTTGCCTGTTGGCTGTTTTAGCGGAGGCGTATGGACAGGGCTTCGGGCAGGGAACCTACCCTATGGAAGGATGCATACCCGGCTGGACTAACTTCGGAAAATACTGCTATAGGTAAATATCCCCCCCCCCTTCGTAACCCTTTCAGGGAACTTTATTTCACATATCTACAACGTTCACAACAACATACATATAACATTACAACATTATTTTAGCATATCAATCGAAGCTTCAACCTTTTTTTCATTAACCTTTGCTTTACTTTTAGAATTTAAATGTGACATCAATTCATACTTCAAATTAGTTGAAAAGTTGTACCATTCATTTTGCTTTTTGTTTTAAAATGTTTAACGTAGTTCTTATAAATAACATATTCAGCAAAATTAATAAAAATGTTTAACAAGTAATTATCTTACTTGCCTATATCATATCCAATATTAAAGTCTTCTCATTTTTGTCTATATCTAATATTAGAAAAAAGTATGGAAAATTGTACGCCAATCAAATTGTTAGTTTCCATGGTTTAGCACCTCTGTTTTCCACAAAGCTAGCATATTTGTTTTCTTACCTCTTTTTAATAAAATGATAATGACATTATGGTTTATTCGTGATTTTGTTTGAATGTTAGGCTTCCTGGAGTAATTTCATTTTTTGTAAAGGAATTTTTGGGTTGCACCGAATAAATAAAGATTGCGTATACGAGCACGGGGCTTCCTTGGGTAAACAAAATTATCAGTAGTATTATTATGTTGACTATTATAAAGAGTTCCGAAATTTAATGTATACATTTCAATTCAATACGATTTAAAAAAACTAGTGTTATGAAAACTTATTTTCAAGTCTGGCTAAGTGCAACTTCAGGTAAAAATGTTAACACTCTGTACTGCATTTTAAAACTTGAACAAAAACAATGAAAAAAGAAAGAAAAGGAAAGTAATGAAAGGAAACTGAGATACAATGATACCTGTCTATAAGGGCCACCCAATGAAAACAGGAAAGTCTTCTGCTGTAGACAGATTCTAAAACACAAGTTTCATCATTGATGGGGATATTAAAGATGACCACTATAGAGCGGTGGCCCTTATAGAGAGGTGACCACTAAGACATGTTTGATATTATAATTATGCTCTTGTATCCATTAACTTTATACAGGAGAGCAGTCATTTATACAGGAATAAAAAGAAAGACAACTGGCGCTGCAATTAGAAATCAAAGTCAATCGACTCATGCATATTACATTTTCGAAAATCCTGACAGATACCATGTAGACCCTTTTGTTTGTGATGCTCCCTCATTCATAAGCTGGATGTAATTATAAACAGAATTAAAGAATGGAGATTTTATCAACAATTGCAAAGGGGAGCCAGCAGTATCCCCAAGATCCTCGAACAAATTTCGAGCTTTAAAAGTAGAAATCCTGAACAATGATTATTCAAATTTTACTCGAAACCGTGCTGGAGTTCGAAGGTGATTTATTTTCGTTAAACATTTTCACCGCCATGGCTGCTGAAAGTTACAGCGTTATGATTTCATCATCAAATTAGCGCAAAAAAAAGTTATTATCTAAAGCAAGAAAGTCGCGTGCTTATTCCATCGTTGTGCAAACATGCTAAAAGAATTATTTGTGTCCAAAATGATCATTTCTGTAGGCATTTGGACTGGGGATCATGAGTTGCAATGTCAAAATATGATATTATTTATATCTAAAAAAGGGCGAGGATTTTATATCGTACTATTACATTGTGAAGAAAAAAAACCAATCGTGAGGCTATGCGGAACGTTTAAACTATAATAAATAAGGGTTGTGAGGCTTTTTTATCACCAAAAAGGAAAGAAATTGATTCAGTACGGCTGGAAATTAAGTTCTTTAAATAGAGAGCAGCGCAAATAGATGGGACCAGGCAAATGTGGTATCAAAATTTGGTCCACCATTTTAGCTTCTTTCCCAGTGGCATTTTGGAATATATATGGTTTAGAAAGCGAATGCTTTGCGTTACTTTTCGTCTACTTAGATATAAGAGAAGGCTTGAAAAGGAGTCTTTTCACCTTCACGATAATTCAACCTTGTATGGGAGGCTGCATCGTCAATAATAAAAGGAAATTAGATAATTGTTACCAAGAACTTTCTTGGGGCCCCATTATATCATGTGTTTAATAATACTTAATTCTCCTTTAGGTGCGCATGTACAAACCGCATCAGCGTCATCATCACAATTAGAAGCCAATCTTTATTTATAACCTACAATTCTTTAGAGATAAAACGAGAAAAGATCAAAATGTATGAGTCTTGTGATCCGTTCTGCTGGAGGAAAACTTTCCAGGACGTAGATGTATCTGTCGCTTCCCGAGCTTAGCGCAGCCTCTAAAGGTAGTACGTGCTGCGATTAGACCTCGTGCTATTGAAGACATAATGTGACGGGCTGACGGCTTTCCCTTGCGCGTGAGGCTGCATTATCACCATCAGACACAATGTCCAAGTTCCAAAACTTCTGGGAAAATGTTAACATGTGTCTAAATCTTAAAATCCATACATGCAGTATACGATTCGTAACTTTTCCTGGACGACGCAGCATGCTCCCGCAAAGATTATGTTTTATTCTGGAAGTCAAATTTCTCTCCTTTTTCATAATTACTGAAAGGATATTGCTCGTAATACCGAAATGTTATTGTGAAATCGTTCAATTAACCCATCGTTTTTATATTTCTTCGAAAGATTGTGGTGGTATTTGATATCAAGTCAAATGCAATCTTTAAAAAAAGTATTTGATATAGCACATTTTCCTTGCAGTTATAAAGTGCTGAACACAATACTCCAAAAACTATCTGGACTCGACAAATAACAAAATCCCCGAATCTCTTTAAATGCTAATACGTAAGAATTATGAGAGATTGTAACTAATGCAGTATAATTATGTTTGAATGTTATCCACATCTCCCTATTAAAATTCAACCACAAATTACAAAGAATGGTTATTCGAGACACCTCACTTAATATACATCAATGTATTATCCTTTTATTCGCTGCTATTAGCGGATATGGATTGCTTTGAAATATAATATCATCAATAAGAATACCGGGCTTTTTATATGTGTAGAGATTTATAAGTAGTATTATCTAGTTCTAGGTTGCTATCGCTACTGCTACTGCCTAGGAGGGTTCCCGGATTCGGAAAAGGAGGGGGCAAAATACCAAAAATTGAATTTATGACAATCAAAACACACTCAAAAAAAAAATATCCCCCCCCCCCCCAACAACAAAAAAACTAAAATGAATACATTTATACATTTATAAGTTAATAAATTATTAAAAAAAATAAAAATAATCCAAAAACAAACAAACTAAATAAGTAATTGGGGGAATATCAATTTGGTTTCATCAAGGGAGCATGGGACGATAGTACCCCCGATGAACGTCTGTTTTTTCCATTTCTATTACGGATCGATGGATAGCTTTTTAAAAGTTCATTAATCATTTCTTTATTAAACTTTGATGAAGAAATTGCCACCTTTAATGGTGCTGCTGAACGACTAAATATCAACCAATCAAAAGCCAAATTCTTAGACTTTTCCAACTAAATTCAGTCTGCTTTGTGTTCGACTACTGGGATTGCAATCAAATTAAGAATTAAAACACAAATATTTTGATAAAAAATGATTTTAAAAAGATGACTATTCAAACTTAAAACATCAAAAGCAGGAGCAGCAGGAGAGGGGTGCGCATGACCCCCTTTTGTAACCACACCCTTTTGATGCGCTACTGTGTTCTATCGAGAATAGGCGTACACTTATCCTTGTGATTAATCTGATTAAAGGCTCTGTCATGATTAAAGGGCAATCTATATTCGTTAACCTTACCAATATTTAGAGATTATCGGCTCAACTGAAATGACGCTTACTGTTCATGATAATCATGTTATACATTAACAACAAAACCAGAAATGAACTTCCAAACATTGAGGAAGCACAATTTGTATTTAGGCCTATAGTTGCAGGCTCTGTATCTGCCAATAGAGGATAATGATGAATGGAGCATTAATATCTGTAATTTCCTATTCTGAGGCGCAGAGGGATATTGAGATAAAGTATCTACATTTAAGTGAACAAAACATATTGAAGGAGAGATAGAAAGAGAGAGAGAGAGAGAGAGAGGGAGAGAGAGACAGAGAGAAAGAAACAGAGAGAGAGACAGAGAGAGAGAGAGAGATAAGAGAAAGTGAGACAGGGAAGGGGGAGACAGCTTAAAATGCATGATTATAAGGATATTTTGCTCAGTCAACTCTTCCACTCCGTTTTGTGAAACATCATTAATACATGTGATGCATAGATGATTATGGTTGATATAATCACGTAACTCTACAACCTTGTTTGTAACTGTTTGGCATATGTTTAAATAAAGATCATTGATATAGTGGATACATTCGTAGAAGAGTGAGCTCATCCATAACGTAATGTGCACATGATAAAATAGATTGTGGCTGATGCTTTTTAAATAACAAATTATAGAGCGGAACCTATTAATTTACCAATGTGTGTGCGGTTGCATTGGAGGCCGAAAGTTTCAAGCTAGTTTGCACATAGTTCATACACCATCAAGGATTTATATCTCTTATAACATAACATACCGCAATACTACATGCTGTCCAGTTTGAGCCAACCTTAATTGCTGTAAACTGTTTGAACATTGATTTCATGGCTTATCAAGCTATTGAGATGACAGATCAAGGAAATTATTTCGCGGTTTCCCGGGTTGCATAAGCATGAATGAGTGACGAGATATTCGACCTTTAAACAAAAATGGGAGATCGAAGATTTTTTGTTCATCTAGAATCTATAAAATAACATACAGTTATTTCCAAAACATCCTTGAAGTGTCAGAAATGTTGCTATTTTTACCTATGTCTCCTAGAAGATTAAAAACAAGGTAAACCTCGCTATTGTTAAATCTGTTTTAAAATATCCCTGATGATTGTGGAAAACCCACGCCAAAACAAGCGGTTTTTATTTCATTCTTGTTCCAAAAACGATTTTGGTTGGTCGAAAGTTAGTCATAAGCGTCCTTTTTTCTCTAAAAGACCAGTTCCGTTTGGTACAAATGCCCCTAAATATCCACTGATATTGTAAACATGGACATGACGGCAAATTCCATTAATAGCATAAAATATGATTGTTGCCAAAGTCGTGGAGGTGCTTCATGATCAATACCTTTTGTTCGCCCTCTTGAGACGAATACTTTCACCTGTGTATCAAAGAATGTACCGTCGGTGAATAAATGAATACGGATTACACATCTTCCATGAACACGTATCCAGTATGAGGTGGGGGGGGGGGGGGGGGGGGAGGGGGGTGGGGTGGTAGTGTTCATGCATTAAATAGGTAGCGGGTAGTCCGGAAATTACTTAACGACTCCGCTTTAGCTTCGTAATTATTAATTACCATCCGGATAGACAAGATAGATGTTAGATGACCTGAGCATTGTTTCTCGAAACCGGCATTAGTACAAGCTTGCGAAACATCCCATTAAAATGCATTTTCAGTGAAACCTGTCTATAAAGACCTTGGTCTGGACTAATAAAATAATTTGTCAAATATCCACGTCATGCTATAGTACCAGGTGGGTTCCTAGTAAAGGTCCGGTTTTACTAAAAAAGTAAAGGAATTTCGAAACGGCATCGCTTCACGAAACCGTCAACATAAAATTGAGCCGACATCTCGTGTTAATGTTTATACAGTGAAACCTGCTTTAGTGACTACCTGTATAGAAATACCACCTGCCTACAAAGACCAAATGTTTCCCCTTGAAAATAGTTTCTCATTGAACGTAACAACAACAGAGAAAAGAAAAGAAAATGAAAGTGCAAATAATGAAACTGATTCTTTATTTTTGAATATACAGGGAACAAGATATTTTTGATGTGTTTTTTAAACATAAAAGCGTTATGTTATATACATATTTTTAAATAAATGTAGTTCTCATTATATCTTTTCCTGTTTGCTTGCATCCTCTGTCGGGCCACAAGTAAACAGTTTATATCACGGTCCTGGTTCACATGACATTCTCTTATAAAATTCGTGCGATGCAAATAACTCTTCGGTGGCACAATGTGCATCTTGGTTTCTGTTTTACAATGAAAAGTATAGTGTGAACGGCGTTTGTGAGAGTAATGAGGGAGAGTTAACGAGAGAGAAATAGAGAAGGGAAGGGAGACTGAAGTAAAGGGGTGGAGTGAGATAGACAGATAGATAGAGAGAGAGAGAGAGAGAGAGAGATAATAGAAAATAAAAAGTGACCACCAGAATATGAAAACAGAGAGACTGTTTCTGTCTGTGAAGAAAGAGGGAGTTTGTGAATGTATACGAGAAGGGTGTGCGTGGGTGTGTGTGTGTGTGTGTGTGTATGTGTAGGTGTGTGTGTGACAGAAAGAGAGAGAGATATACAGATAGAGAGGCAAGGGGAGGGCAAAGAGAAAAACAGAACAGGCTTATTAGAATTTTCAGAATAATTAGAAGGTTTGTGCTATTAAAAACTTCAAAGGAGAAACAGAAATAGAGATAGCAATAGATCGAGTGAAAGTGAAAGAGAGAGAAAGCCCAAGTTGTGGGGGAGTGGAAAACAATAATTGATATACGGTATATCATTCAGGTAAGTAACGCGTCAGCACAAACAGATTATTCATTTACATCTTTTTGTTTGAGGTGATCAACCTGCTGATCTTGTTTCCGCCCGAGTAGACTACCGATTTCCTGAACTTGGAGACTATGCCAAGGACGCAGAAGTTCGGCGAAACTTGTGACCTGATCAGGCCGGGACCCTGTTTCATAAAACTTGTCATCAGTGACAAATGACAGTATGTATTATAAGCTACTGAAACCCTTGCTTCTGATTGGTTATCAGCAGATTTGCCACTGATTTTTGTCATTTGTCATTGAAAAAAGGCTTTGTGAAACGGGTCCCAGGGCCCTGTTTCATAAAATTTGTTTATCAATAACAAATGCTAAATTTCTATGACAAATTTGCCCTCAGCCAATCAAATACCACGATTTCAGTAGCTTATAACAGTTATTGTAAATTGTTATTGACAACAAGTTTTATGAAACAGGGCCCGGAATCCAATCATGACCCTGTTTCCTAGAACTTATTAACCTCTGCTACTGTTCTATTTCATATTTGCTCAGAGCCACTAAACAACGCAACGATTTCAGTATCTTAAATCAGTTACTGTCTTTAAAAAATCCGGTAAATGTGCCATGAGGGTAGTTATGTATATTCACGATTTTATTGGTTTCAAGTTTATGAAACGAGCCCAGATCCCTGAAAATAAGTCATAATCTATATAACATCCCGCTGGTCTATTAAGAATATTCTCAATTAAGCACACATGATATCAGTTAAATTTTTAAGAAGAAGACAAGAAAACGAAATTAGAATCCAGATTTGTAAAAAAAAATCATGTAAATGCATAATGTGTTTTTACACTTAATAGATCTAAGACCCTCATATAGTCTCGAAACAAATTAGCATTATAATTAAGCTATAACAAAGATTTTTTAGAATAAAAAGATGAAAGGAAAACATTCAAAAGGACTTGAGTTCGTGAAACCTCAATAACTTTTGCTGCGGAAGAATTTTGAAAAGCCTTAAAAATTATAATTGTCTTTCTGAGGTACAATCTTTAATGCAGGTGGATGTTGAACAACACGTTTAGAGTAGAAGCATTCACAATTTGTAACAATTTGTATTGTTAAAAAAAGTAGGAATTCAATCGGACCTAAAGTGACGTATTTATGTTTGGCGATGACCTCCTTGATAATAGACCCTGCTCTTAAACTCGTTAAAGTTCAAGAATGCAGGATGGAAACTAAACCACCTCCCTGCTCTGACTGAGAAGTAGGACACCGAGTGTAGTGTAATGAACGGATACATGCAGGTCATTATACACATTCAACACGAGTTCAATAGTGTTGCCAATTTGAAATCATGATCAGTTTCAAGGAGATGGGTCATGTTTGATTTGAACAATTACAACCCAAGTTCAGTTTTGTTGCCAATTTAAAGTCATGATCAATTCAATGACGTGTGTCATGTTTATTGCGAAAGATTACGACTCGAGTTCAGTAGTGTTTCTAATTCGAAGTCATGGTCAGTTCAAAGAGGTGGGTCATGTTTAAAGGGATCCGTTAACTTTGTCTCAGATTCTGAAATTATAAACCTTTAGGTCAGTCAGAAACCCCATGACTTTTACAAGCCGATCGCCTGTCTGATTATCAAGATATTTATGATTGGAATTACAAATTTTGAAAACCGTTTGCCAAACGGTTTTCATATCACTACAGTCTATTGGGGAAAACGAGTATGGTAAAACCGGTCACTCAAAGATTTTTACTTTTTTGAGGCACTTCTTGATCATTTTGATGCGCAATTTTTCAAGGGCTTCAAAATTACACCATATCACAGACACTGATAACACGTAGGGCCGTGTATCTCAGATTTAACATTGTTAAACGATCCCGTTAAGTTTACAACACGAGTTCAATAGTGTTGTCAATTTGAGATCATGATCAGTTCAAAGAGATGGGTCATGTTTCAGATGTTAGTTTACAATCCGAGTTCCATTTGTTGTTGTTGATTGGTTTCTCTGATTTTTCTGCTTCTATTGAAAGTAAGTTATTTTTGGAGTGGACTTGTCCTTTAAGTAGTGTTTCTAATTCGAGGTCATGATCAGTTTTAAAAGGTGGGCCATGTTTTGAGTTGTATGTTTTGTTAAGAGTGGATGGTCCGTGTTGTAACGGATTTGCTGCTGAACACTCATGAAAGAAATAATGACGGAAGGATTTTTAACTTTAAACACACAAAAAAGAGATTTTTGAAAATAATGTGTATATTGGTTACTGTAAAGTTCAAAATAATCGCGATTGAGGAACTACAAGAAAGAAGAACGTGCGGTGAGCTATGCAAATTCCTATGGGGAAAATATATGCGCCTCATCAAAAGAAATCAGAAACGCTAAAAGGATAAAAACTCAGTGAGAATGCGTGTATGAAAATATATACCTTACCCAAAAGGAATTGGGTATGGGTTTAAGGGGAGTTGTAGACATGTCTGAAAAAGGGAACCTGGCAGGAATGCACCACCGAGAGTGGAGAGGGTGCAGAAATTGTGTAAGGGGCTGCGGAAAAGCCTGAATACCATGACCCGCGTAAAGAATGACATATCTGCACAGATGTTTTATTCGCGATATATATATTTTCTATCTTTTCCCAACCTCATCCCCAGATTCTTCTACCAAAGAATGAACTGGCTCCAGGCACAAAGAGAATGCAACAAATATTCTGCCACCAACGGCACCACGCCTAGAGGCTATCTCATGACGTCGAAAGACCAACAGCACAACAATTTCCAGCACAACTGGCTACGTTATACAGGGGGAGGAGCAAACAAAGTATGGCTGGGACTTTCGGAGAAAACCAACAATAAGTAAGTATTTTGGGAAGGGAAGTTTACAGCAACTTCCTTTAAAGGCACACTGTCCTACTTGTAGCTACTTGCTCCCTCTATATAGAAAACTTCCCAAATCGGTGCCTGTTGGTCCCCCATGATCCTCTTTTTCTTATGTTAAATGAGAGCTGAGTTAATGAGATAGCCACCTGTTACAGTGACCTTGCTGGCTCGCTGTGTGGTCTAATCCCTTATAGCTGCAGTAGTAACGCCTACCTTTAAGACGCAAAAGATAGATAAAGGGCGACGTTGATAGGACTTACGCTGAAGTCTTTGACAAAGCTTACCCTAATCATGATAATCATTCATAACCAATATACTCTTATGGATTTAGGAGAAGACAAACAACGAAAAGAAATAAAGGAAAAATGGGAGGAAGAATTAGCAGCTGAGATTTTTATTACTATGTTATTTATTTAAAAGGAAGATATAGTACAAAAGGAATTCTGAAAGAATTACCACAGCTAAAAACTGGATTTTAAATTCAGACCAAATGTTGCGTTGACATTTGTAGCGGGCACCTAGCTTTGTGATATCTCATTATTCACAGTCAGTGGTGTAGCGAATGCTCAGACAGTGACAGTATCACTAGGGGGCATCCGCCTTTACTTGATGGATAAAACTACAAATTAAAAGGCCGCCGATTTCGCAAGATCGTTTAGAAAGGGGTTTTCTTTCAATTTTCTGTTCCCCATGTCTCTTCCTTTCTTTTTTTCTCTTTCTTTAAAACAATATTTTGACGCCCCTACCCCCAGACCCCTCACCCCTCTTTAGCTAAATCACGGGCCACAACTGTTTCACACATGGTAAAGACATTGCGAAGACAATGTTATCACAATATCAATACCGTAGGTGCCCCATCGTTTTTGTTTTTTTCGCACCACATTTCGTGGAGAAAACTCTTTTCGTTCGGGCTGGGATATGCGGAAACGCACAAATCATGTTGTCCCTCAGAGGGAACGGTCTAAGGAGGTTGCCTTGGACAAACAAGACACATTGTTATTATTATTATCAATAACATAATCATCGTTATTATTATTATTATCATCATCATCATTAATATTATTATCATTATCATTATTATTAATATTATTATTGTTATAATTATTATTATCATTATTATTATTATTATTATTATCATCATTATTATTATTATTATCATCATTATTATTATTATCATTATTATTATCATTATTATTATTATTATTATTATTTTCATTATTATTATTATCGTCATCATTATCATTGTTATCACTACCATTATCCCCCCTCTTTTGCAGCTACTTCTGGGCCGATGGAACCCCGCTCCTCCCCACCCAGTGGAACAAGTGGAAGATTGACCAGCCCCAGATCAACGCCCACATACAGGGCGTCCACACGTTCGACAACATGGTGGATATGACCTGGGTGACGTCATTCTACAAGACCGAGATGTCGTTTATCTGCCAGTACCAA
This sequence comes from Strongylocentrotus droebachiensis, assembly GCA_035222895.1. Lineage (NCBI taxonomy): Eukaryota > Metazoa > Echinodermata > Echinoidea > Camarodonta > Strongylocentrotidae > Strongylocentrotus > Strongylocentrotus droebachiensis. The sequence goes on along the minus strand of JAVYIG010010602.1, from coordinate 3,871 downwards.
TACATGCTCTAGAGTGGAGTAGTTTTTATTTGATGTTATTTTTTTCCCCGCTATGTTTCATAAAACTGGCTTCAACCACATAACAAAACGATAACGAAAATGATTTTAACAGAAAAATTACTATAATTGCTACAATCGTTTTACAAGACCGAGATGTCGTTTATCTGCCATTATCAATACATGCTCTAGAGTGGAGTATTTCTTATTTGTTATTATTATGTTTTCTGGCTATGTTTCATAAAAACTGGCTACAACTGTAACAACTGCGACAATCACATAACATAATAATAACGAAATGGATTTTAACACAAAAGTTGCGATAATTGCTACAATCCCATAATAGTCTAGCGTCAGCGAACAGTGACATACTGAACATGTGAATTCCTGACAGTATGTCTTTAGATTTTTGTTCATTGCCAATTTCATTCATTTGTGGAAGCTTATATAAATTAGTATTTAATTTATTCGATTGATTGATTTTTATTCGACAAGCTTCCAACATACAACAATATACAATAATAACAGATCAAAAATAAGTCAGCTTGAACAGGATAACCCACGAAAGCTCGAGAGCTTATTTCCAGTGGGGTCCCTTCAATTCACGCTTTATGAGACAGGGCTTGAAACAGCTATTTCAAAAAAATTAAATGCTAGAAATAAAAAATGTTAATTGTGAGAAATCCGCTTAAAACCTCTTACCATACTAGCCTAAAACGAAAACTTAGAATGCGACTGTTGATATATAAATGGTTTTACAAATGAGAAGGAGAGAGTCTGTAGAATGGAGAAGGTCCATTCTATTGCTTGCGTCTTGCACGTTTTGCAATTGTTTTATCATCAATAATTTTGATAGTTTCATCAGTAGTGTGAGAAAAGTCGGTCCTAATTGATAATCTCATTCAAATTGTTTCCTAATTTGAAGTCAGTATTCTTCTTTTGCTTCTTCTTCATCATTATCTTCTTCTTCTTCTTTTTCTTCTTGTTATTATAATTGTTATTATCATTATTGTTATAACCATTACTGTTATTATTATCATTATTACTACTACTCTTATTATTATCATTATTATCCTTACTATTATAAATGTAATCATTACCATTGTTGTTATTTTTGTTGATATATGTTTCGTAATCAATTCAAGTTATTTTTTCATAATAATCAATATTCTTCTCATTTTTTTCGTACCACCAGAATTCCTATAATTTTGGACTGTATACTTTTAAAATTATAATTGTAAATATTGTTTTCTTGAAATAGGAACGAGCAGTAAATGCAGTAAGCTAATTATTGTAAGTAATTATTGTAAGTAATTACTGTAAGTAATACTTGTAAGAAATATAATAGCTATGCAAGCAACGAAAGAGTATAGATATGAGTGGCATTAACACAGAAGGTAAAAGTATTAACTTTTACAGAATAGTTTGTAACAGGAATTTTCCTGAACTGAATTTCGTACGGAAAACTATAGTGTAAGACACTTTATAGTGTAAGGCATTACGAAGCTGTGTATAATAGTAAATTGAAGACTTGCTCCCATGCCTGTTTTTTATATCCATGATTATGGGAAGCTTAAAGAATACAATTCTCATGATCTAGTACAGTTCTGATAGATAAGACATTATTCAATTTATTAATGTAAGTATTTTATGTTATTTTTAATGTGAACCTAACAATAATTAAATGTGCAATAAATAAAGTGCAATATAATTTTCAACTGTGTGTCCCTCTTGAAAATGACTATTGGTAAAGTTAAATAATTAATATTGGTATTCTTTAATTTTGACAGTTTTTCGAATTATGCGCACCCCTCCACCTTACCCACAAAAATACACATTCCTTCCAAGTGCTGTTGAATATCAAATATACAAAGAGGTTGATACATTCCAAAACCTGCCTCATCCACCTTCCATCAAAATGTTAAGGGATAGTTGAGTTCTGTTGCAGAGGGCGCTTCACAAAATAATTTGTTTGTGAGATAATGAAAAACTGAGTGTTAAATTTGAAAGAACATACAATTTAAATGACAAAATCATATTTGTTTGATCAAAGTCGGTTCAGAGACGGTTGAAATATCCATAAATATAACGTTTTTTAATACTTGTGTACCACCACAAATATTCGAAAATTTGAAAAAGCCGTTGAATAAACGAAATAGCGCCTTTTAAGTCGTATTTCAGCCAATGCCGATATTGGCATTTTCGTGTTGGTTATATTACGCACAACCAGCCGGCCCATGTATTGTTATTTTTAATTAAAGAATTAATTAACGATCACCGTATTTTTTTTAAAGTGGAGCTGAATTGGTATGATCGTATTGGCTAAATTTTTACACATTTTGGGGTCTAAAATTACCTTCATAGCAAGTTTAGGTTCTAAAAGGGCACTACAAATGTCATAGATTTCAATAAGAGCAAATACCCATGCACTTTGAAGGGATTTGCGGTCTGAAAACAGAACTCAACTATCCCTTTAACCTTTTTTAACAAGTACCGATGTCCTGCATCTACATGGACACAAACATTGTATTAAAAACAAACACAAGTAAAGGGATGGGGAGAACTGCAGAGAAAAGCAGAGTTGTAAAGAGCAACTGTTCAGCCAAGGTGTGTAGTAATGATTAGTCAAGATCATAAAAATGAACGATCGTTAGGTATTTGTCTGTAAAACGCTCTAAATAAATAAATAAATGTAACTGTATATTTGTAAATCACATGATAATTGTGAATATCGAGTTGATAGACTGATACCGTTATTGCTGGTTAAAAGATGGATGGGGGAGAGACGAGGGGCGAGAAGGAGTGAGATAAGAAGTAGAGTTGGAAATTGGGGGACGGGGGGGCGGGGGGGGGGGGGGGGGGGGAGGGGGAGTCAGAGACGGATGCAGAATGGAGAAGATTGTTCATTGGAGGGGAGTGGTGAGAGGAAAAGAAATATTATTTGCAGACAGAAGAGGAAAAAGGAGAATTTGAAAATGTTAAGTAATAAATTATATGACCCCCCCCCCCCCCACCTCACCCCACCCGATTTTGGAGGAGAAGATTTTGCATTGCAGGAGATGGGGTAGGAGGGGTATTGGGAAGAAAAGAAAAAAGAAAAAGGCAAATAGAAGGACATGACAAAGGAAAAGAAACATTAATTGCAGACAGAAAAGGAAAAAGATAATTTAAAAATGTTAAGTACTATAACAAATTATGACCCCCTACCCCCTTTGAATGTTAAGTAGAAACTTTGAATTACCCCCCTCTGAATGTTAAGTAGAACGGGTGATAATATTAAACCATGTTGTGGTGATTGTGTCGGCAGTGATGGCGGGCCTTGCAGTATACACGTAATCTCCGGTGCTAGGCAAGTCTCACGGTATGATATTATTAGCATGATTATATCCAGTTTATTAATAGAAAACATTCTTCTGCTTTCATCCTTTCGTCCTTACGCATTGGAATTTTTTCAACGATGCTTGATAATTAAAGTGTATAAGAAAAGGATTCGACAACCAACAAATTCAGAATATCGATTATTACGTCAAAAAATTACCCTTTTAATAAAAATAAAAATTGCCCGATTACGTTTAGACAAACTTACATTGGTTCAAATGTCTGGACCTCACAGTGTCTATATTATTCATACATCATGGAAGAGAATGCTTGAATATTAGTCAATGATAATCCATTACGTGGTGATCATTGCGCAAAGATACATTTCTTCTTAGTTTGGGGCTTTCATTTGTATAGACCTAGGCTATATTGCCTGAAACAATCATCCTAAAAGGGTATATCTTATGTTGATTAGGATAGGTATAATAATAACAGTACTGCTACTACCTCTACTACTACTTCCTTCTACTACTACTACTACTACTACTACTACTAC